>JANTFB010089875.1:0-14054 GCA_026546635.1 Porricondyla nigripennis | reverse complement strand
GAGGGAAGTGGTTATCACAATTACAAAGATTTTGAAGAGAAAAAAATCCCGGCCGTAGTCGGTCTCGAACCCGTGTCGCCAAAGCAATCATATTGCCATTCCATGCACCATAACCACTAGGCTACATGTTGGGTATCGTATGCCCGATCGATTGCAAACTCAAATATGATTTTAAACTCTTCCGGTCGCACCTATTGACACCGAGACATCAAGAAGAATCGAACAAAAATCTCAACGACCACTCTAGTAAACCTATTCAAAGGCACACGCAGGCAAGATGCAGTCCGGCAATCGGAGAAAGAAAGAGAGAGAGAGAGAGAGCGAGTACTACCCCATTACCCAAACGTGAGGGCCAGAGAGCGAAAGAAGAAAGTCATTGGAATATCGTATAAAAATATGATGATGAATATAAAGAAGCGTATATTAAATATTGTATAATAAAACCACAAGAAAGAAATCTCGAACCCTTAAATTCATTGCCGGCCAAAACGTCGAACGCATGTGAATGCGATGCGGAATGTGTGCACAGTACACAGTGCGGTGTACAAGGAAGCGACGAGGAGCGTTTACCGTGGACACTGATACGAGTGGCGAGCGTGGCCGAGTGGCACAGCCAGTCTGCATATCCCTGATATTCGCAATACGAAACCAGCGAAAGAGAATAGAAAGAAAAATGCGAGAAACCGTGGCCCATCCGGAACTAGTCGCGTGTGTGTGTGGTTCCGCCGCGTCCATCACATTACAAACAGCTAACGTACGGACCATGTTTGGCCTGCGTAATTGGCAAAGAAGGCGGGGAAAAAATCCAGCCGAGCGTGGGCTGCACTGGCGACGGCCATGGCCATGCCATGGCATTATTTTGTATTCCGAAACGCACGAGACAGGGCATACCCACGGTCACACACACGCACGCACGCACGCACGCGCGCAATCTTGCGAAAGATGAAAATGTAATGGCATTTAGGTATTCGTTCGAATTCATATCAATGAGTTCCGAATCACACATTCACGCACAAACGATCAAACCAGAAGCCGAGCAAATCGACAACGATATTCAATCGACTTCTGGCACGGCTGCTACGGGCCGCTGCTGTTTCTGGTGCGATTCCGATTGCCGCTCTCGACTATCGATGTCGTTCGTTCGTTGCCGCCGCACCATTCCGTTTCATCAACAAAATGAAATCGAAAAATGGCAAATGGGTCATTTGAATAAAAGACGTTGGCGAGAAGTGCGAGGCGAAACACGAGAGAAAAACCAGAAGGGCAGAGCGTCGGAAGAGTCTCGAAATCGCAAATCATTTTTCTTTTCGGCCCTTCGACGTTGCGGATCGAAGCGAATCGTCATGTGATGAAAGCGAGTATGTGTGTGATGGTGATGGTGATGCACGATGGGAAAGACGACTGCGGAAGATGGAGGATCGCAGCGACGGGGGCGAATGATTGTGTATTTGATTCTCGATACGAGTAAACAAATCAGTTATTGGTTTTATCGTATGCTCAGGCTCACAACAGAGTGCGTGTGCGTGTGCTGGTGTTGCCGACAAACGATAGTATACGATATACTGTGGCATGGACGGGAGCGAAGAGCGTATGTTCGCTTTGTGTTTACGAATTGCGTTGCGATTGATTGGAATGTGGTTTAATATTATTTCGCCATGTTTTCGGCGAAAAGAAGAGAGGAAAAAATGGCAGCGAAAAAAACTCTTCTCTTCTTTAAACGCACAGCATCCCGCTCACATCTTGCCCGGTTTGATGCTCGACACTGGGCACAAGTCACGGCCACAGCAACGACAGCCACGCATCGTATCGGTTGATCTGTCCCAATAGCAGCAAATCGTGCATTGTGCGTCCCCAGGTCCCCACCTTTTCCGAACCTTCATCGAGTAAATTCCATACATATTACATTTATTGCTAACGAGTTAAGTCATCGAAACCCGTCGTCGTCGTCGTCGTCGTCGACGTCGACGTCGTCTTCGTTGGCAGGTCGTATTCAGACCATTCGATTCAAATTCGGCTTTCCATTTCTATCGAAAGCTTTCGTCCGCCTTTCAAAAAATCATTTCGATGGAAATATGGCTGATGCTGCTGACGACGACGACGACGTTGCCACAATCGAAATTCCGAAATACTTTATCAAAATTTATGATTTTATATTTTCCTCCGTCCAATAAACAGTAATACATTTGATTTATGTGCATTTATGTTTCGCCCGGCGAAAGCGTACGCTTACGGACACAAATATGAAGGACGGGCGAGTTCGGGATCGGCACAGTTATTCTCGTTTGTGTCGACGTGGATGCCAAATGTCGAGTAAGCAAATAAAATGATAAACGCACGTCGTCTTCAAATATGTGTTAAAAATGAGATATGTCCCACGCGCGCGCACACGCACACCCATCACCGGACCGGGGCTCTCCAGCGGGAGAACCGAGAGAAAAAATGTCATGAAAAATACTGTGATGCATTCAACCGTAGAAAATAATGGCCGAATCAGCACTCAACGCATGAAATATTCCCAATCGAATGTCCAGCGAAGTGTGACGCGCTCGCCCCCCATCCCCCGTTCCCCCTAGTATGCGAACACCATAAATTCATCATTCCGCACACTACACAGTCGGCCACGCACTTATTATTATTAATAAGGTCAGTTTTTCAAATGGGAGAAATCAATGTGCAGAAGAACAACAGCCATCGCATCGAAATGATGAATTTGGCACGGTCGCCGGGCCACTGGATACTGGAAGATATGCCACAGCCCGTTCGTAATGTACACACAAGATAAGATTCCACTTCGTTCCGCTACATTTGTACCGTGATACGTGCGCTCGTCGGCGATTTTTATCGAAAATGCGTTTCAACCGTAATCATTTCGCATATTCGCATCGACTATGGTTCCGAATGCGGCTGTCCATTGGTTGCAGGTGCAGCCATCGACACACACACATAGGTAGGTGTCTGCCTGCCACGCTACACTCAATGAGACGAGAAAAATGCGATACGACGCGTTTGCGTTTCAATGAATCCGCTGTGACAAGTTCAAGATGCATGTGGCGGGCACCGATCGCTATATAGCCATTCGAACGACATCATGTTGACGGTCGCATCCAGGGGCAGAGGTGTGAGCTCGTATGGGTGTCACAGTGTACAGGGTCCATGCATCCATTCCGTTCCGTTCCGTTCCGTATTAATTCATAAAGAGACCAGAGAAAAAAAAGAGGCGAGCAACAGCAACAGCAACAGCAGCAAAACATATGGAATGAGACGAAATTGAGGCGACGAAGAAAAAAGGGGGGCGGGCGCGTTGAGAAAGAAGCGGAAAATTGGCACACAAAAAAACATATGTGCGGATGGGCGACAGCAAAGTCGTCTATGTGACGATTGCAACGCGAACAGTTGAACGTATGTCGTGCATGCGATATAATCGATTTCTGCGGCATCGGTCGGTTGGCTGTCTCTGCGGATATATGCGAGACTCCACTGTGTGTTTGTGTGTGTGTGCTTGTGCTGGAAATATGAAAACTGTCGCACACACAAACGTGATCGAATGTGACAATCGAAGTGATGCATTCGACGTGCGGGTACGTTGGAGTTGGACGACAAAAATCGTAGGCGTTGGCAGAAAGGATGGAGAAAAAAGGAAGAAAAATGGAAAGACGACGTAGAAAAATGCGCCAGCCAACAGATAGATCGCTTCGAAAGCGGTTTATGTTTTGTCCTTGGTCTCCACCTCGGGTCTCGCCCCCTCCCCTTGCTTCCTATGCGTCGCAGTACGTCGAAGAAACAGGCTGCATGTGCTGGGTGTAGTGCTTGTCGTATATTCGATTTCGACATGTGCTCACCACTTGTGACTTGTTTCGAAGCAAATTTAGCTCACGCACAATCGCAAAACGCACACGGACGCACGGCGCACACACTCATCAAAAGCGGATGCCAATATGTTCGCCATACACACACATTACACATACGACAATATGTACGAGAAGCGAGAAGTTCGAGAATACCCTTAGGCATTGTTAAATATGACTTCTGTTGTGTGCTGTGCGCTGTGCGCTGGGTGCACGGTGACATCGCACAACGGTTCAGTCGGCCAAAAGGAAAAATATTTTCGTATGCTCCACAGTGTCAACGAGCGAGCAGGAGATGCGAATATGAGATGCTGCTGCGCACAGGCAAACGCACGCAGAGTGAGAGAGAGAGAAATAAAAACGCATACAAAGCGATTTTCCAATTCGTTCAGGCGTTTTTCCTTCACCTCCCCTTCTTCGTCGCCGTCGCTTCCATATCGTCTCCGTCTGTTTGGACCCAGGCCGCGTAGCGAACAACAAACACGCGCGCGTTCGCAAATCTCAATGCCTCCACGTACGCTCTAATGCTCCATGCATATACGATATATATTTTTCTTTTGGCATGTGCGCTTCCCAGATCCCAGTTGACTATCCGAACCTATTAAACGATGCATGCCTAATAATATATATTCGCATTTCGTACTCACCGAGCAGTGGCGACGTGGTGCACACACACACTCGATCCGCTCATCTCGACGCACCAGAATCAGATCACCGACACCGACACAACCACCCACCCACCCACACCCACACTCGCAAGCAATAAATAAATAAATGTTTTAAAGTTTACCATAAATACAACGCGCTGAACTACGATGGTGAACTCGTGTGTAAACCAGTCGTTAAAAAAGGGGTGGAATGGGGCGAGGAGGAGCAGAGAGATGGGACGAAGTTGTTTGGTAGAAATGAAATTCAAATTGCCTCACTCAGCGAGCGACGAACGGGACGGAAAAAATATTGGAAAAACGAAGTGCCGAAAAACAGGGAATGAAAGAATGCGCAGAGACCCCCACCTCCCCCTCTCTTTGTTTCGTCGCCATTCGCCATTGTGGAAAACTGTATTTGTTCGTTCTGTTGCGTGCTTCTGCTACGGCCGCCATGCATGCTCAGCTCATGCTCACATGACAGCTTGAATCTTGTTCACAATTTTATTATTGTCTTTTTCATCGTCTCCGTTTCGCGCTTTACACAATTCGCACACTGTGTAAAGTGATTTGTGTGGCCGTTGTTCGTATCTTCGCAAACGCTGTCGTCGTCGCGAGTATCGCCGAACATTCGCGCGCTCGCACATACGGCCATTAGCCGAGTCCATTTTACATTTTTGTCAATAAATATCGCACCCAGCACGCGAGCGCACTTGTGTCTGTGTGTGGGTGAATGGGTGCGGTGCTGGGTATGAGCTGTGCACGGAGCGTACGAATGCAAACAGCCGAATAATGATGTTACAATCATGTCCAATATTGTAAAGAGGAACAGATGTGAAGATATACGATTGGGGCGCCGTTTCCCATCACCAGCTGAATGATCATAATAATCGGTATGGGGTGTTGCCGTGGCCGTGGCCGTTCTCAACAGATTTATTATTTTGCACATCGAGGCGATACGCACATCGCGACACAAGCCAAAGGGATAAGACGAAATTGCGTATTTCACGCTGTAAACAGATAAATCACTATGGCGATGCGCAATGGACTCCTCGTTGGTAAGGATAAAGGATGCTAAGGGATGGGACCTGGGAGGTTGCAGACGAGCGCGCGTCCGTGGCGACAGCGCGAGCAGAACACAACAAAAAAACTGTCTCCCACAAACTGGCTGCGGTGGTGCAGAGCAGAACAGCGAATTAGTGCGCGTTAATTGCCTCGATGAAAGTTTTTTTCCGCCCTCTGCAACCTTTCCCCGACCCATCTTTTGGGTCGCTGTTTCGCTGCAATCCACTTTTCGTTTTCATTTGAATTCGCTGGTGAACCGTGGCAAACGACATGGGGAGCGAGTAATGGATTGCCGAATGAGGTGTAATGACCGGCTGTCGTGATGAATTATAGCGCTTTAATTCGTGTTTGGCGGTGCCACAATGAATGTACAGTTATTTCGGTGTTCGGTGTTCGGTGTTCGGTGTTCACCGCCGGCTATCGCAGATGCAGCAATGGGAATGCATAATAAGATCTTTTCACAACGATAACGACAATAACAACCAGCAACAGCAATAACGTAAATGGGCAAACAAAAGGAAATGCCACGAGATCTAGTTGCAATGAACTGATGAATGGCGACCGCCTTCTGCTTTTATTAACAGACAAAGGCGCACCGACCCCGCGTACAGTAGTTAATGTGAGGCGTAATTATTATTACGTTGCGAATGCGGACACCGAAGCAATGATCTTCTCCGGTGCTCTACGCGGCTCCTCCGTCTGCGTCATACTCGCACAGCCGAGCTTAATCTATGCAAAACGCAAGTGATTAAATCTCGTGTCGTTTTTTGTCAACGCGAAATGGGCAAAACCTTCGAAATCGGGCCGAAAAAGTGGCCGCATTACACAGGGAATGTGGTGAGAGTCGTCTCCATTGCGTCAGGAATTTATGGATTAATAATTGGATGCATTACCGTGGCCAAGAGGGGGTGTGTGAGCCGAAAGTATTCGTAACAGATGTTTTGACCAACTTACACGGCCTCGCCGAAACATCGGGAGCGTGCACGTACCGGCGTAGAGATGAGTTTACGCTGAAAAACGAAATTTGATAAATTTTATTTGCATTTTTACACGTGTTTCAATGGAGACCCCATTCACGAGCTTTGTGTCGAACAGGCGCCATCTCTTCATTCACGTATTGTGTGTCCACATGGCCGAATCGACACAAATTCAGTGACCCGGTAGCCAGCCAGCCAGCTGCTTGCATAAGGCCGATACAGATTTCGGCAGAAACTTTATTGAAAAGAAAACTTTACAAATGATGTCCCACGGCCCACGCAAATGGCGAGATGAAAGATATATTAATTCAATTCGTAGCTCCTTTGAATTCTCCTCACTGCACACGTTTGGCGAAGAAAAGAGTTGCGTTGCCTGTGCAGTCGCTGAATTCGATGGCATGCCGTGACTCGGCGCACCGACTATAGTCTCTCGAACTCATCGTTTCGACTTTTTAGTATTTGTTCGGTTTCGTGAGACTTTTTCACCGGTGGCACCGAAGTGCCAGCTCTCGTGTGAGCGTCTACGCGTGTATTCTTGCCGAATCCTCGAAACATTTTCTTTTGTTGAAAACGAAACGGCGAACGAAATAATAATAATCATCCGATTACAAATGTATTTCATATAAAGCCGTCGTTACGATACGTGTGCAACGAAAAATTGATTTGTGTCGTTGGGCCAGCATTCTCCCCCTCCCTCGCGTCTCCCACACTCCTGCGCTGCTCCGCCATTTGTTGTTGTTCAGGAAAGAATCGAATGGGAATGGAAATTGAATTCCAAAGAAATCAAATCTCTCGTTGGGACAAAAAGCTCTCTCTCTCTCTCTCTCCCCCACTAGCCCTCTCACACATAGATTTTCGCCGAACGCCGAGAGTCGCATGAATAACGCAAAGTGGTCGTTCTGCCTTAATTGTATTGTATTCGGAATTGAAAAGATAAAATCGTCGACAGCTTTTGTTTGCTTTCTAATGAATCGAGGGCGAAGAGAAGAGGTGCCGGGGCGCATTAACGATTTAGTTCGCTGATGAAGAAAGCACCCCAGGATCCGTGAGATAAATTTTCGAACAAAATATCGAAATTGGAATTCGCAAATTGTTACCAGGCGCGCGCGTCATGCCATGCGGACCGGCAAATGTGTGCAGCAATGCGGCAGCAGTGCATTGCGCAAAAAGTTCAACACGCCAGCGGCAAAAGTTATCGATTTTATTATGAATTTATTAGTTTCATCACGTTCGGCATTATTATTCATTCATTCATTAATGCTTTATCAATGGTAAAGGATTCCGTCCGGTCTCGAATCGGACGGCTCGTGCCTGGTTCAATCGCCAATCCCATAGAAACTCGATTTTATAATAACGCAAACACGCACAGAGTGAAAGAGTGTCACGGATGCAGAGATAGAAGACCATAGAGAGAGAGAGAGAGCGGTGGGGAAGGAAGACCGGAAGAATGGGAGGGAGTGGGGGGGATGAAAGTGTGAGGGGCAGCGGAAGCGACAGGGGGAGAGGGATGGGTATTGTGACTGAGAATGACATGGTTTGAGTGAGCAACAGCAGACGAGCGAGCGAATATCCCATTGAAGTATCGCTGTATAAGCAAACAAACGATTATGAGCTTATAAACGAACCGACGACAAATCCACCGCCGAACATAATTTATTAGGTTGGATTTTTTTGCGTCGCCTTTCTCCGTCGTTGCGCCAGCATAAATATTCATTGTTCGTCGTTATAAATTACAAATTGTTTCGCTGCCATAGTCATAATTCGGAACACAAAGTCTGCGAAAATGCACAATTTCTCATTTTTTATTTATGATTATCGTCTCCGGCCGTTGAGCCAGTGCGCCCAGTGCATATGTGCTCGCGCCTCATACGTACGTACGCGATGCGTGCGTTCGATGAATGCCGTAAAAATCCAATGCTGACGCACAATTCAATCGAGCGATGCGCGAGCATTTCATTTTATTTCGCGTACGACTTGGATACGATTACGTACAGAACGGGACTTGTTTACGCTGTTCCGAGGCATGGCGGATGGTGCACGAGTTTGGTTTGTCTTCGCGGCATGTTTGCTCGGTCCTCACAATTCACTTCGTGGAAATGCCGAAGAAAACAATGAAATCACGAGCGAAAAGAATATGAAATGTGTTCGAATATTAATCGTGGTTGTTGTCTCGTTCGTTACTCGCACTGAAAACTCATCATTTGTTTGTCTCTCCACACTGCAGCACAGACGACCGTCCCATCATCTCATCATCTCATCATACTTCATCGGTTCGTGTGTTCCGATGCGATTTTATCTACTTTATCATCATTCGGTTCGTTGTATGACTGCAGCAATATTTAATTAGCCACGATGTTTATTTAATCGATGGAATTGTTTGCGTTCCACCGTCGTCTGCGTTCATGTGTCGGGCTGCAACACGGACTCTTTGGGCCTGCAACGAACTTTCGATACACAAACGAAGTTAGCAGTCCATCATTATTATTCCGTGCACGTTGAGAAACTGTAATCGAATATTTTTCGTGCCTGTGCAGAACCTCTCGGATGCAGCAGGTGGAGCACGAAAACCGAAATGAAGAGAGCGAAAAAAGCGGAATTTTTCCGGCGAGCTGCAACGCGGCGAGAGAAAAAAAATTCAATTTGAAAATGGAAGGCGTTCGTGCGCGGACGCACAAGAAAAATAAACGAAAAAAAAAATTAAATGAACAATGTTCGAAACACCGTGGCAACGATTAATGGAGACGATATGATGCTGGCGGCGCCTGCAATAGATAGTAAATTAGCGGCTACCAACGAATATGTTACATCGAGTGTAGACACCATTTCTTTACGCCGTTCGCGCGCTCACTACGAGCACTAAATAATTCAATTTTCGCCCGTGTACTAATTATCATGAACGCCCCCCGCCTTTCGCCCCCGCCCCCCTCTGGGTTCTCCCAGGGGGGTGAACTGGAAAGAGAGATGGGGAGAGAGAGACAGCTACAGCAATCTTCGCCTCAAAATTGCCGCTAACGATGGAGCCATGAACGAGCTGAAAGTTTTCTCGTCACATTTCTTTTTTCGCGTTCCCCTTATCTTCGCATTTTCGCACAACATCCAATGCTCGCGCGTGATGGCGTCTGGCCTAGGAGCAGCAACAGCAGCGACAACAACCAACCAAAGTGGCAGCAGAAGCAGAAGCCACGGCAGAAGCTAACACGTGAAAGAAAGAAAGAAAGAAAAAACCCACCGAAAGCTTTTAAAAAGTATCATGTTCTTCACTTGACGATATGAATACATTTTATAACATGAACGTTACATTAAAAGTTGTTAATTGCTCTGAATTAATTCATTTTAATTAAAGTAAAGCTCCGGCATTTTTCTCTCCGCATCTTTTTCCTCGTTGCCGTCATCGTCGTCGTCGTCGTCGTCGTCGTCGTCGCCGATTGCCATCGTCCCGGTCGTGCAGTGAGCGCCGTCATGCCTGAGCAATGTTGCCGCCCGCTTGCTGTCATTTTGCCGTTATGTGCTTGTGCAGCGCGCGCATATCCTCATGACTAAATCATATGTACGTACGAGACGGTACGACCCTGCCGCACAGTCAACAAGCCACCTTCTCGTCTAAGCATCGCAAAGAATGTGAATTACGAAACGTATTTCTTATCGCCTACGAACGTTTCTTCCACATTCCGCATAGCGGCCGTATATTACGGTGCTGGTTTGGCGCGACCGGGAGAGAATGATGCGGTATGCGCCGAGTGCGCGATTCAAATCCCTAAAAAGTGTACGAAATGCGCGATGCAGCGTAGCTTGTACTTGTACGTGGTTCTCTCTCTCTCTCTCTTCGTGGGCAACAACAACGCCAAACTGGCGTATTTATAATTAATTTTGTACAGTATTTTTCTCTGTTCGTTTGGTAAATTATCACGCGGCGTGCATATCGGGTGTTCTGGCGAAACCGTATGAGCGCCACATTATTCTGCGCGTCTTCGGCTCTGACCCTGGAGCACATTGGCACAGCATCAGCGACTGCGACGACGACACCGACATCATTTTTCTTCGTTCTCACCGTGCATGTGTGTGCTGTGTGCGTGTGACAGCATGAGCGTGAGCGCCAGAGAGCGAGAGTGTGAAGGATGCTCGAAGAACTAAAAGCCCAATTTAATGAATTTTACTTACCGTCTTATGCGGCGACCGCGACCCATATAAATTCGCACGCAGATCCCCGCCCAGGATGCCGAATGTCGGATACATTAATACACGCTCCCGTGTGTGGCCTGTGCAGTGTGCATGCGGTCACTTTGCCTTGGCATTTGCGTGCGTCGAGCTGTGCCGGTTGAAGAATGTTAGTTGTCATCGGATCAATATAATTCAATGCAAACGCACACGCACCCGACACCCGACACCGAAATGCTGCCTACAGCAAGCACGGCACGATCTTCGTGCTGCTGGTGAATTTCGCCCCGCATCGTTCACATTCGCTCACCGAAAAGTGTCTGTCAGAATCACATTAAGTACATTTCGTTTAAAACGCATTCGCAGCAACCGCAGCGCCCCTCTCGTCCTCCGTTTCCCATCAAATGTGACATGGAACAGCACAAGACCGTTTTCGTCGATGCAAAGCTCCGAATCGGTTTGACGTGCGCCGCACAGACGAACTCAATATTTGTTAGCCCAAATTATGACCCATGACGCCATGACGGCAACCGAAAAGATGCCGAGCACAAACGAGAGGGGAATGGAGCGCGCGAGCGACACTCGATGGGAAAAAGAGTGGATGAAAAAAATTACACCGAAGACTAGGCCGGCGATGGAGACGTTTAAGGGAAGCGAAAAAAAAAAGAAAAAAAAAAGAAAACACGAAATCCGTTACCGTTTTCCGCATAAATAATTCTCTCTGTATGGGCCGCGACACGCTACACGCTTATCCGGATGTAGCGTGAAGGAGTGAGCCAAACGAACCAACAGAAAATAAAATGTTGTGAAAGAGCATTAAAATTTCGAATTTGATCTCCACTTTGCCATGTGACATGCTTTGCTTGCCTGCAAAATATTTACTTAGGATGAAAACGAAAGCGTTTCACCTTGGTTTGCCGCCCCGTTCGGCGTTCACCAACCAACCAACCAACACGCATGTTCCATTTCGTTTCCTCCAACACAGCTCCATCATCATCGTCGTACGCTTTCCTCTCATGATCGTGTCATTCGAGACCGTTCGTTTTTATCTCTATTTGCGTAATACTTATGCTTTGGGCCGATCGATACAAATGGGCTCGGGCAGGGAAGGAGGACGACTCACGGAACACGCACACGGCACACACGCTTCGCTTTGATGTGCTCGTGCGTATGCGAGGTGGCGGTATGCTTCGTGCTAAGACAAAGAGATGAAACCGAAAAGAAAACTGCGGCAGAATGCTTGTGTCGGCATCAAACACATATCGCCGTGCACGTCGAGATGAAGTGATTGAACGCAGAGATGAAGAATACTGCATGGAGTGGAGTGGATCAGAACGAAGGGCGGACAGCCGAAGAGTGAGAGACACTCATATGATGACGATGACGCGACATAAATTCACTTTGAATTGGAAATCGTAACTTTTGGATCGGTTTTGGTGTAAATTTATATCGTCGCCTGCTCCCTCCGTCAACACTTTTCGTGTCTCGACACGCGTACACACACACGATGGGCGTTTTGCAGACAATGGCTATGGACACGACAAAGAACAAAGACGGCGGCGACACAATGTTCATTCGTACGGTGATTTCGTTGACGTCCTCTCGTCCACCCTCCCCCCCTTTTCTCAATTTGAATGGAACCGTTTTGTTGTCTTCGTCGCGCCCAGCTAATCAGTAGCAGGGCGCACAGACACTTAGCCAGCAAGCGATACGCGCAACCCCCAAAGACGCATATTTCATCCGACATAAAGCGTAAATCCGGTGTACGCAGTCGGCGTGTATGTGTGAATATCGAACGTCTTTGAGGCGACCGAAAGCTGTGAGCGTCGAACCGTATCATGCATGGACTCAAACATTGGAATATGGCTGGCAACGACCGAAGATTAAAATATTTATTTTTACATTGTCTCTCTGTCGGCTTCGATCTCGCACTGTCTGCATGCGTAGCACACACACACACAACACAGGGGTAATCGGGCGATCGGGTGCCGTCTGTCGTGCAGACTTCTGTGCCTTCTCTGCAACCAATTTCGCACCAAACGAAAACGTCCTGCCAGCGTCGTCGTCATCGCCGACACCATCGCGCCTATGCTTCACTGGGATAATAAAACGCTTTTGATATATTCTTTATTTATGTTACCGGCGGTCGGGCGGTGTCGCATGAATAAGCCGACGTTTTTCAATATCACGGTCCTCTGCATTCTGCTTTGCGCCCACCAAACTGGGCAAAATGGTGATTCCACGCAATATGTAGAACGTGAGCATTGCGCTGCTGTTATCGCATTCCAACTGATTCATTATTATCATTTCGAATGTGTTCAACCGATATTGTGGTTGCGACCGGCGCTCCATCGCATATGATATCAATTTGAAATCATTTTCGAAATAAATCAACAAATTAAATGGTGATTTTTGGTTGCGCGTGTCATCGTCCTGAGCGCGACGGGCCTCGCGACCGTACCCTGCATGCATATCGAGAACACAGACGGTGCACCGAAAACCATTATGGGGTGCGTTTTATCTGGATGAGAGTGAAATGAAACAAGAAAAGAGGATAAATCATCGGCACAATCGCTTTTTAAATGGGTATCAGACACCAATTTCGATTGGAGCTTAAGCGACGACATTCGATACACGGTACGAGGTACGAGTTGATGCTTTGGTGTGGTGCTACACATGCGCGCATCTATCGGTTCAGCCACCAAGTCAGACGGGAGACGACGATACTATCCCGGATCGTGATCTAAATGAGAACATCAGCGCCAGTGCGAGCGAAAGAAAGGAAGAACATCGAAACATGGTTAATAACATTCGCCGACGTCTGGCAAACTCCCGACTCACTCTTGTGCGCTGGCTTTCTCTCCTTCGCCGCCATGCACTTAGCGTGAATGGTGCAGCCACGAGTCGGCAACTTCATATTTATTTCTTTTTCTTTCACTTTTCGTTTTATTGAATCATAAATCAATATACAACACAGGATGAGATTTTTTTCTTCTGTTGCTCTGCAGCGCCGCCGGAACATATGCGGTGCATTTGATATGGGTTTTTAATGGGAAAGCGTGAACGAATGAAAAAAAAATGGAAATCACATCTTAACGTATATTCGCAATTTTAAATCCTATTTTGATTTTCAGCATTTCGAATCCGACGTACAATTTTCGTTTGCATATGAGTAGCGTCGCGTCGAGTCGCGTCGACTCACTTGCCGATCTCGCCTTCCTCACTTTTCCCATTCCTCTTCTTTTTTTTTCATTTTTCCGTTGCGCATTGTAGTTCGGCAGCTCGGTTCTTGGTTCATTCCGTTCGTGTGCCGGCAATAAAATCTTTTACTCGCACTCTCGTGGGATTCATTTAAGTTCATTTCGAGA
>JANTFB010088880.1:1354-14058 GCA_026546635.1 Porricondyla nigripennis | reverse complement strand
CGACGGGAATTGTGATTTCGGTGGGCACCTGATGCGTCACCGTGATCGTTCCGTCGAAGTTGCTGTTGTAATCATAGGTGTCGGGCTGGATACGGCCACGACCGCGAGTCGTTTGCGTTCTTCCTCGTCCATTTGACGTCGCACCGTTTCGACTGCGAGCGAAATTACTACGCGTCTCGACCGCCGGTGCGCCATAGGTGCGCGACCGTGAGCTTTTCGCTCGCGACGCTGATGTGGGCAACGGTTTGCGACGACTTGACGCGTTCTGGCTGAACGGAGAAATGGCGGCGGCCCCGTTGCCGCGCCGGAAATTCGATGTACGACTGTTGGCCGGTGAATAGCTTCCGGTGTCGCGATCCGCATTGGAATTGGCGCTGCCGCCGCTGCGAAGCGTGAACTGCGCTCGATTCGGAACGGGCACGGTCTTCGTTGGTCGAATGCGGCTGTTCGGCTGTTGGTTGAGTGCAGCACTACCGGCCGTTACGCTGCCTCGATTGCGTGGTGCGTAGCGTGAACCACTTGCACGTGGTCGCTGCGTCGGCGGCTCCACGGACTCATCCTGCGCTTCGTCTTCGTAGCTGCGATTCGTGATCTGTTGACTCTTGGGGCGACGATAACGCGACAGATTACGCGCTCCGTAGTCGATTTGGCGTTTCGTTCGTTTGCGCAACAATTTGGCGAGCGCCTCTTTTGGTGACGGAGCGCCCGATTTGTTTTCGCGGCGATTGCGATTGTCCTCGTCATCGGCGATCACGGCATCGCTCTCTTCGGCATAGCCGACCTCTTCGTCTCCATCGGCGGCCGCATCGTCGCCTGCTCCTTCTTCGTCATCATCGGTCGCCGCCTGGCTCTCGACTGCGTCATTCGTTACTTTGTTATTTTCTTCGTCTTTGTCCGGGTCCTCGTTGGCGGGTGCGGTCGGTTTGAAGAGACCTCGGGGCGGGAACAAACTGTTCGAAGCCCGTGGCCGATTGGTGAGTGCGGCCAAACTAGCCGACGGCTTCTGGAAGGTTCGCTTCGGTTTCGGTGTGGTGGTCGTGGTCGTTGTGGCGGTCGTCGTCGTACGGCCGCGTAACAGTGGCGAGCGTCGCGTCGAAATGGTGAACACGGGTCGTGGCGTGCTCGTTGGCTGAAAACGTGCGGCGGCGCCGTTGCCACCGCCCAAACCAGGACGTCGCAGTCGAAGCAATGGATTCGCGTTTCGGCGACTGTTTTCGGTTGTCGTCGACGTCTGTGCCTCCTCATCGCCGAATTCGTCGCCATTCTCGCCGTCATCGATGGGCTCGACGGTTGTTGAATCGTCTTGCGTTGGGTCCGCTGGTGTTTTCACTGTTTGCGATGCTTGGGTGTCGCGGAAAGCTGATGCTAACGACGGGTTCGGCCGGAAGCGGGCCTGACTTGGTAAGATGCTCAAGCGGCCGCCACCCAACGTACTCGATCGGAACAAATTGTTGATGCGTCGCGAACTTCCGCCGAACGCCGGTGTCGATTGCAAGCGCACCGACGACGGACGAATGATGCGCGAGCTGCCGATCGACGATGGCGTCCCGCCGCCCACCGAATTCAATGCGCTCGTGCGCAAGCGTGAGAAACGTCTCGAACTGCTGCCGCTGCCCCCGCCGATGCTCGTTACAGCCGCCGCTGGATTATTGATGCTGCTGCGTCTGCCCGGACCGTTGAATCGTCGAGAGCTTCCTTCGGATTTGATTGCTGGCGTTGCGGTGATCGTTGGCGTGAAGTCCGAACGCGAGATGATTGTTGCGCTGCTCGGACTCAAATTTTTGCGTTTCGGATTGAATGTGGGTCGATTGCGGGACGCGAACGGCCTAATGACCGGTGTGAAGGTGCGCTTGCGCGTCGAGAACGTCAAACGCGATTTTTTGCGTCCATTTTCGTCGGAGTCATCGTCGCCATCTTCGCTGCCATCTTCTCCGCCGCCGTCCTCGCCCCCTTCGCTGTCGTCGTCAGCGTTGGCGTCGTCACCTTCGTTGATCGAACTCTCCAGCACGGCCGACGTTGGGCTGATCGATGCTGGCGTCACGGTCGCCTGACCACCTGGCACTGTTGTTGCCGTCGGCGCAATGTTCGCTTCGCGCGTCTTCTCAATCACATAGCTCGATGTGCTCTCGATGATTTGCGCGTATCGATTGTCGATGAATGTTCCGATCACTTTCGATTGATAGAGCGTGGTCGTTCGGTTGGCGATCATAGTGCCATCGATGAGACGTACCAAACCGACTTTGTAACGGTCAGCTTCGGCATTTGGCGTCTTCGTTGCGGCCGCTGCCAGCGACGCCTCCTTCTTCGATTCGTCAACGCTGATCGATGACGTCTTCTCCGTCACTTGGGTGTACAAGTCGCCGATGTGCGTGGCCACCGCTTTCGTCGTGTAGAAAATGGTCGAGATGCCTTCGGCGTCGACGATTCTGCCCACATTCAATGAGACGACATTGTCGGCGGTGGTGGGCGGTGCGGCTGCCCCCAAATCCTTCACTTTATTCTTCTTTTCAACGATTTTCTCGTCGACAATTTGGTTTGGATTCGATTTATCGAGATTGATGGCGCGGCCAACGGCAACGGTCGCGGCATTGGTAGCCGATGCAACGGGCGTCGCGGTGATCACATTCGTGATGGTTTCGAAGCGACTCTTCAGCACGGTCTCGTCGCCAACGTACGATGTCGTGTAGTACGTGTACGTGGTGAAATAGGTGGTCGGCTCGGCAACGACTGGTGTCGCCTCCAGGACTATTGTCTCCGTACTGCTAGTGCTGCCGGTGATTTGATCATCGTCGATGGCACCCACTAGTTTAGTTTTGGCTTCGGATGGTCGGCGCACACTCGATGGCGTCACTATCGCCACATTTGCAAGCGACTGAATGGCGCTCACCAAAATGACGTCCGGCTCATTGAAGTCGCTCGACGCCGTCGACGACGTCGTGTCGCCCGCAATTGATGCGACAGCAGTCGGCTGAATAACATTCGAGACAATTTCTTCGCGACTCGTTGTCACCACATCACCTTCTTTGTACAGAGTCGTCCAGTACGTGAACGTGGTGAAGTAGGTGGTTGGCAACAGGCCGACCGGAAGCGGCAGACTGTCTTCTTCGATCGCGGAGACCGTGGGAACGGCAACAATTTTGACCGTTTGTGTCGGCGCAAGCGTTTCGGTCACGATGTTCGTGATCGTTTCCAATCGCGACAGAATTTCGCTCGTGCTGCCTACGTATTGCGTCGTGAAGTAAGTGAACGTAGTGTAGCTGGTCTGAAGCAGTAGCTTCGATGATGCGACCGGCATTATTTCGTCGTTGTTGCTCTCCGAACTGATTTGATCCTCCAGCAGATTATTCGATTGATGCGGACCATTTTCCGTGCGTTCCGACGATAGCGAACGAGTGGAATTCGTTTGCGACACAGACGTTACGACGCTCGATGCCAACTCATCGCTGGAAGACGTCGCGGCAGTGGTGTCGCCGACCACCTCGGTCGTTCCGCTGTCCGCTGTGGTCAGGTCGGCGCGTAGCATTGTGCTATACTTCGGCAGAATGATGTTGTTGTCGAGCAAATCGTCGGCGTTGCTGCGGCCCTCATACGATGCGGCGGCCGCGCTCGATGCAAACAGTTTGTCTTCTTCCACCAAATTGGTCGGTTTGATCAACTGGCCGACGAAATTCGTGTAGACCTCGGTGCGGCTGGAGATTTCGGTCTCGCCATCGACGAAGATCGTCGTGAAATATGTGTAGGTTGTGTAGTAGGTTTTGGCGTCGGTGCCGTCGATCGATGCGACGCCATCGAGTACTGGCGTCGATTCGTGGCTGCTCTCGCTGCCCACAATACTGCCATCGAATATGTCCTCAATGCTGATCGCCTCTTTCTCGAGAACGCGGACAGCGGTGGCTGTTGGCGCGCCTGCGTTCGCAACGGCCGTCGGTCGAATGATATTCGCTTCGATCGCATCTGAGTCGCCCGATGCTGACATGCTTGCGACGAGATCGGCAAATGCCGAATCCGATTTCAGTTGCGACATATCCAGCGTCGATGTGACGATATTGGTCACGACCTCCTTGCGGCTGGACACACTCGACGTCGACTCGTGGAAGAATGTCGTCAAATAGGTGTACGTCGTGTACAGCGTTTTGTAGATCAATTCGATTTCGGTTTCGTCAGTGTCGGCGTCGACATCGACATCGATCGATTCGGTTGTCGTCGACGATACGGACATTGTCACTGCCTCGATTGTGCTGTTTTCGCCAGCCTCTTGCGATTGCGTCGTCGAATCGTCGATAGTCTCGTCGATGTCGTCAACATTCTGTGCAACAATTGGAGGCTCCTCGGTGGTGGTGGTGGTGGTGGTCGTCGTGGTGGGCGCTGTTGTGCCTTTGAGACGATTGAACAATTTATTTCGCTGATTCGCCTTCGCGATGTCTTCTTTGCTTTGGGTGGCGGTCGCGGCCACCTCGGTGGTCGTTGCCTGTTTGGATGCACCGAACAATTTGCTTGGTTTGGTCTGCGTGTCCGCGGCAAATGTGCTGGTCGCTTGAATTTCGAGCACTTGCTGTGTGCGCAAACATTCGAAGGATATATCGGTCTGCACGACGTCGTTCGATTGAATGGATGTGGTCGTCGTTTCGTCGTCGTCGGTTGGAATGAAGAATGTCGTCAAATAGGTCAACGTTTTGTATACCGTCGACGGTTTGGGAACGAATCCATTGGGACATTCAACGTCTGCAGAAATTCCTTCCTTTCCGTCTTCCTCCTCTTCTTCAATGGATGCGTTCGGCTCCTCGGTGGTGGGCTCATCGACACGCGTCACTGTCGTCGCATCCGATTCAACGTTTTCAAGTGTTGTCACTTCTGCACTGGATCCGTCGGTGGTCGGCGTCGTTGGTTCATCCTCAGTGTCGGCTACAGTGGTTGGGGCGGCAGCGACAGCTGTCACTGTGGCCGCGGTGATGATCGTTGCAGTCGGTTCGATTGTCGACGATGAAGTCGAGGCGAGCATCAGGAATGGATCGTCCTCAAAGAAAATGGTCGTCGCACCGCCAGACACGCGCGTCTCAATGGTCGTTTCATCGACACCCGCTGGCGCACTTGAGCTGGAACTGGAGGCCGATTGTGCTGGTTGTTGTAGGGCTGCCTGCGCTTGCAGCGATGCGAATATTTTCGCAATGTCCTCGCTCGACGGAATAGACAACATGACCGGCTGCGTTGCGGTGCTCGACGATGGCAAGATCGACGATGGAACGGCCGGAGCTTCCGACGGTTCCAAGAAATCGGTGCTGGCCAACAGCGTCGCATCGATTTGATTCACATTCGTCATCGATTCGTATTTCAGAGAATTCTGCTCCTTGGCCAACACCATTGATTTCTGTTCCAATTCTTCCAGACTCTGTTCTTCTTCGCTTATTTCGGTGCGCGTCGTCGACGGTTCCTGCACATCGGCTTCGGTTGACGTTGCCTCGGTAGAAGTGGTCCCTTGTACGCGTGATTCCACTGAATGATCTTCGACGCTGGCGGTTTCTTCGTTTTCCGTCACTTTTATCGTCTGCAACTGCTCCTCACTCACCGTTGCTGTGGCAGTCGGTTTGATATCGATTGGTTGTGTCGATGCAGTCGTTGCGCCCGCATGCAATGTCGCTTCGCCTTTGATCGATGTGATCTGGCCGGTGGGAACCGGCGCGGTATTCGGCGAAAATATGATGACCGTGTTGCCGACGATTGTCGTGAATTCGGCGAAACCGTAGTAGGTGACGGATGTCAGGTGCCGCAAGTCGGCTTGCAACTGCTTACCGATGCGATTCTGTTGCGTGTCAACGGCCTGTGGGCTGCCCGAAAATGTCGACTCCTTGCTCGCCGTCAACGATTCGTCCAAATCCTGTTCGGCGGTTAGTTCGCTCAAGCTCGCCGGCCGATAGATGGCAACGTCGGGCCCGTCGAACGAGAATCCACTGGGTGCGAAATCGTTTTTAATCGTAAATGTCGGCAAATCACTGGCTGGCTTCACTTTGTCGGGTTTCACTTGCTTGGATGACTCATGGCCATTGTTCACGCTGTCACTGCCGCCATCAGCACTGTCGCTGCCACTGCTGCTGCTGCTGCTGCTCTCCGACACACTGAACGATTGTCGGACTTCGGCATTGGGACGTTCGGATGGGTTCTCGCGAACCTGAGCCAGGCTCTGCGGCAAAAATTCAATATATTCAACTTCGGTGCCCTGGCCTTGCGACAAATTCCGATTGTATTGTGCGGCCGACGGCAACACAACGTACGCTCGTGTCGGATTACTTGGCGACACGTCGTCCGTGTTCTTGATGAAGGTCACCACATTCTGGTCATCGTCGATGCCATCTTCGGAGGATTGATCGTTGCCATCCAAATTACCGCCAACCAAACGTGTCGTAACAATATGGCTGAATGCGTTCGCCGATACGGTCGCCGATGGAGTAGCGGCGTCGCCATTCGGCGTGTCATTGTTATTGTACAAAACGCGCGAGCTTTTCGTCAGTAGTTGTGCGTAAAGTCGTCCATGGTCTAGTGTCGTCCCAAGTACTTGTGTCGCATATTCGGTGGTGACGCCCTCTTGGATGAACGTGCGAGCCGTCGATGTCAGCAAGCCAACGGCCGGTTTCACGTTGAGAAAACGTCCGTGCGCTGCCCGATTATTATTATCCACTAATAATATCGTCGTGACTCCTATACAGAGGCGCAGAATGTCGTTCCAGGAGTCGATTTCATGTGATTGTTCGTGTTCGTGTTTGTGTTCGTGTGTGTTTTCGTTTATTTTCGGGTTTTATGTGGTTTTCGTTGGTTGGTTTCGGTAAATCGGAGAAGAATGAATGGAAAAAATATTTACAATTTTTTTTAGAGAATTTCAAATGTACAACAAAACAAAATTAGACAAAAAATTGGAATTAATCAAAGTAAAATAAAATGAGAAATAGTTCGCGTTCCGTTCAGCGCAGCGCGGAACAAATGGAAGAGAATTTAGAGAAATATTGAAGCACACGATAGCATTGAAGTGGAAAAGAAATATATTTATAGATAATCTTGTGCTTTTGTCTCCTCAGCAGGAAAAGAGATAGCGAGAGAGAGGGAGAGAGAGAGAATTAGGAAAGCCAATAGTCGAAAATCGGAAGTGAAAATTCAACGAAAAAAGAAGAAGAAAAACATTTCCGTATCACAATCGAAGAAGACACACGTTGGAAGGTTCGAAAGAAAATAAGTTGCGGCATTTACATTAAGCGAGCGTAAAATACTCTTTACAAATACATAGACTTAGTAGAGTTTTCACAGCGTGTAAGATTCGGACTCGGCAAGAGTGTCGAGTCTCTTACCGAATGGTGCTGTCTACTCGGAAGGAATATTTACAAAATTGCTTGAACCAGTCCGAATTGAATGGAGATCCATGCACACTGCACAGTGACTTAGGAGAGTATCTGAATTCGATTTCGTACAATTGAATGTACGACGATGTGAACCAGCTGAATTCGATTTCGTACAGTGAGGGGACAACAAGAATTCCGAACGGACACGGAATTTGATTTTGGGACTTTGGAGCTTTGGATATTTGATTTATCATCAGAAGAGACTGACAAACATACCTTGATCGTCTATATTGAGCAGCGGCGTCGGTTGCAAATCTTTATGGTTGTCTGAAATGAAAAGAGCGGAGTGTTAGTGCGGATTGAGTAGGAAAATGAACGAAAATGAAAAAGAAAAACGATGAGGCCAAAACGTCGAATCGTCGTGAACAAAAATTACGCTCGAATTCATTTTATGTATATTCGTTTGGCATGGGCTTTCATTTATTGGCATGTTCCTTCTTCGGTGTGTCGATGGGAGACGTGAGAGTCGACGCCGTTGCCACAAACAAGGAAGATACTCTGTGTAGGTCTGTCGTACTGAAGAATTGGCGGGTCGTGACTGAGCTCGCAGAAGAGGTACGAATTCATTCATCATCAATTGATTGGCGCAGAGACACTCGACTGCGTTTGAAATTGAAAACGAATTCACTTCCATTGAGACGATGGCAATGCCGACACATGAGATGGGAGCAAAGTAAACGAGATCAGTAGCGATGCCAGACACGACACTGAACGAAATGAATGATTGAGTGTATGAATTGTGCCGGAACTTCGCTGCGTGCACAAATCGCAATTCGTCACGGTGGATATGTTGCGTGAGCGCGCGATCGACGGTTCGGATGATGTGTCGATCATGAATGAATAAGTGGATGTGTGCCAGGCGGCTGGCGTTCACTCGGCAACAATAAAATCTCGGAAATGCAACAAAGTCGACCGAATTTGGACCGGATTCGAGGTACAGAGTTGCCCAATATACGTTTGAAGCAATGGATATCGCATTTTGAGTCGAAGCGCGCAAAACGATGGAAAATGCCCGCGTGCTATCTCGTCAACGAGACTCCAAACAATTGAGAGTCGAATGAGTCACGGCTGGTGGGCCAGCTGCCAGCATGTCTGAAACTATTGCCGTCGCCTATGAACTTTCTATCGAACGCAAATGAGTGTATGGCGGATCGTGCATGTATTCCATATTCACGACATGGGCCGCCATCCTGCGTCGTGAGGGAATCATGTTCGATCAACTAAAAACACAGAGTCGAAGGCAAACTTTGCCGATTTCTATTGAAACGTGGTGAAACTGAGAAACGGAAGATCCGGGAGTTCAGCGAGGCGAAGTTCAATGGCAAATGTACGGGGTCCACGCGAAATAGCGTCAGCGTTAAGCGTGATGACCAACTTACTCTCGTATCAAAACAAAACAGTATAAATTGAAATCGAGTTGCACGTCGCTGAATTTCAAAAGGTTTCCCTTTCGATGAGTGAGCACTGTCTCGGGTGCAAGCTGATTCGTCGCCATTGTTTTCATTTCATTTTCACTTCGGTAACATTCATCACCTTCGGCGGCATCGAGGCATCGCGCGTCTCTCTCGAAAGATGTGAGTGATTAAATCAATCGTCGACGCCGCCCATTCCGCATTTCACAATGGACTCAGAGAAGCTGAAAAAGCGACAGATGTATTTTTAGCGCTTCACAAGCGGCAGTGTGTGTACCTGAACTTGTACATCGTACCTGGTACGTGATGCATGCATCGGCAGTCGTGCGATAAATCATTGATGTGACAATGGTACAGTGATACCGGCGCTAATTTCTATCTGCACCTTCGAAACGTTCGTTCAATTCATTCAAGAAGGCTCGCGACTGGCAGAAACCAATGCCATCAGTCGCTGTGAATAACGTTAAATACTAGGTTCGTACCGTTCGTCGCACAGAGGTGCGTTTGGCTGACTATACGGTGTTCGATGGACCTATAATCACACATTCAAGTTAATCACACACATTTTTTTCGTGTCGGGTCTTTCTCATTTTTATTTTTTTGCGCTGGGAAGCCAGTCTCCGCTCACTGGCGCTGGCTGCCATGTCTCGACTCTCGACGTCGGGCGATGCGATGCGATGATGTGATGTTAACGCCCGGAATTACTTACAATACATTAAATTGCGAGAAATGCCGCCGAATCGATAAATGCCTGGTTCCGATACATTATTCATCAATCGAAATATGATAATCAGTCGGTGGCTTGGGCGAAGATGACGACTTTCGATAAGAAAAATGGCCAAATGAACCTCATCGACGCTCTCCTCTCACCACACATTCGTGATTTGGTGAGCGAACACACGCAACCAATTGGTCCCAACGGAATGTTTGTCGCCTTTCGCCGATTATTCCACATTTCGACCGTTTGCAGTCAACATATTCGAGTGTCAGCGCCTTCTTCGCCCTCTCGTTGGTATTTCGTTGATCGTCGCATTGTTCGGCCGACGCCGTGAATGTCAAATCAATTACGTCGTTCGAATCGCTGGCTCTATTTGGCACGACATATTCGTGGCTGTGTTCATAGACGGGTCTCCCATACGATCGCGATTCGGAGCATTGCTGCATGCGCATGGCATGCATTTGCTGCACAACAAAAAGTAACAAAAAAATGCCAGGCGAAACAATAGCGCAAACCTGCGCGTGCGTCATACGAGACCCGAACACAATCGACGCGTGTGCACTTTTCATCCGCGACAGTGTGACCGCATCGACTCGCACATTCCGTACACAAGCAAACGTCAAAACAGAAGATAATTCCTGAATTGAGCATTTGCATTTGCATTTGCATAGCAGCGACAGTTCGGAATGCTTTCGCACATCGTTCGGGCTCGCATGAGCGAATGTTTGAATACGCACTCCTCACGCGCACACATTAATTAGCTGTTGTGATGGATTCGGTCGCTGTTTTCCGCGTGCCTTTACCTTCGACAATGGCCCGTGTTTGTTTCTGGCAAACGAAAACTGTACGCATTTGATGTCTAAATCATAATGTTGAAAGATATTTTTCTTGTGAGTTTTATGCGTGCCCATTCTTCTGGACGGTACGTGCACGCGCGCACCAAAATTGAGATGTTGAATGGAGTGCGTGCCGACGGCATGTATAGGAACGGAGACATTTAAATGAATGCGAATGCGTCGGCGGGGCCAAATGGAAACAAAAGAAAAACGCACGAACACACACGACTCATTAGCGGCGGGCGACTGGCGACTGGCCAATGGAAATGTAATTGTTCGCCAGATATATCGTGAGCAGTTGGCGCAAGGCGCACTTACGCAACCTCAGAATCCATGCGTGCACTAAACAGATAAATTACATTTTGACGATTTATTGTGTTCGTTAAATGTGAAGTGGATGTTGCCGCCCGCGAAAATAGCTGCCGCAATCAGACCCGGCCCAATGCATCCGATGAAGACCCGTAAATTCGTTCGGGCCGGCCCTTCACAGCGCAATTGTGTCCATTTCAATGGGACCCCGTCTGATTGGAACGGAAACAGGCCACTTTGCGCATCCACCACCTGCTGCACGTCTGCTCGCTGTTATCTTATGTCAATCTGTTGGCCCATCAATCAGCCAGTATGCACGACGTCATGCATATGCAATTGCCTATCGTCGATCGCTGGGCGGGTTGGTCATGGACTGGTTGCGAACTGATTTCGGCTAACGATTTTCCGGTATTTCCCGAAATGTGAGTCTGGTGTGTGGCCTGTGGCACACGGCACACCTCACGCCACGAAAATGAGAGCGATTCCATTCATTTTCGACGCACGCGATGAATTGCATAACAATGAACATTTCGCTCCAATTTGGTGTTACGATGCAGGTACGGAGGCCGATTGGAACGCAACCGATAACACGTTGTTATCGAACAGTTTGCTTTCGTCATTTCAATATATTTTGGCGAAAGCGAGAACTCGATCGACTGACATTCGTACGGTGCACTCTGCCACAGACCGATGCCATTCGATCTATGAAGAGACGAAAGATATTGGAAAATCCATCTCTTAACACTCAGCGCAGGGCACAGCGCCGAGCAAAAACATTCACACTGATGGTGCGATCGCTATCTCTCACATGACGTAATTAATATATTTGGATTTGCATGAAACAACCACAAACACTCGAGCATCGTCCGCATTACGAGCGAGCAATTCATTGTTGTTCGATGCGCTATACCTGCGGTTTGATGTGAAATTTCGTTCGCCTTTTGGTGACGGTTACGAAATACTTTTCGTACACTGCGCGCCTGGGAAATTCCGATCTATCTTTATCGTTCATCGCGTTGCTTTGATCAACCGTGTAATCGGTTTATTATTGATCGAATGAAATGGGTCGTGTGACGTTGGCTGCACGAACGACTTCGGACTCGTTCAATTGTATTTCGTTCGGGAGATTCTCTCGAAACTGGACAGTTCGCAACGGAACGGTGGTCTGAGTGCAGTCTCATTTCACCCGAATTCGAGATCAATTTAACGGCTACCTGCAGCTCGCTTAATGCCGACCATTTTTGTAATGAATCGCCATCCTTCATTGCAATCTCTGTCCTGTCACATCAGGTGCGTCTTATTGCGCCAACGATTCGATTGCAAAAACGAAAAATCACTAAAAGCGACGGAGTCGCAATTCAACTTGTTTCCGTGCTCGATACGGATGCCAATGTGTGATCTGGTCTTTGATTGGGAAGAGGAACCATTCGGTGTCGACGATTCCATGCGGAAAGTCCGCAGCTCTGCATTCAGACGACACATTCATATCGTGCGTGCGATCAAAACACATTCGCGAACTATGACATTCACTCGACGACGAGCACGGGCCCCATACAGAGCTGCCGCTGCGAACGGAGAAGAGAGTAGCTAATCCGACTGGAATTTCTATCCGCAACGCCAGCGACGTTGACCAATTGTGCGGATAAATACATCCAACGTGTTTGGCGTTTATTGATTTTACGGTCGCACTGCAACCGATGATATCGAACGCCGTCGACCAATCGGCAAACAATCGAATCGAATGGTAATATTTTGCGGCGAACGATGTAACGTTTGCTGTTATTATTAAAATACAATAGAATCTGATTGGAATGAAATTAATCGCGCAGCGGAGCGAATTGATAGCCGCGTGGCCGTTGTGGTGGCCACGCGCGAAATCGCGCATAATTTACACGGCACAGTGAATATTTTGTCTTCTTCGCGATGCGGATTCGAATCGCTTCCCATGGGCTTCGCATTGTCGTTCTCGGTCGAAACGCACAGCGATGGCGAGAAGAAAAACGAGCATGAAATCGACGAACGAACAGTGAAAGAGAAGCGAATGAAA
>JANTFB010088879.1:0-21801 GCA_026546635.1 Porricondyla nigripennis | reverse complement strand
GCACGTCGAACACAGAACAAACGAAACTAACGGGTGGCTCCGCCGTATTTGCACAAACGACACACCACTTCGCGCCGCTGTATCGTTCCCATTGATCGCATGAATGAATGAATCGTCTTTGTCGGCGACGGCACGCCGGAACGTACAATGTGCGTTTCATGAACGGCAAACGTATCGCCTATCGCACACTTGGAACCGGGTGTATACGGTTTGTGGGTCTCCGGAGCAGCACACAGACAACTGAATATGGTGGCCGCAATCCGATGTGGTCAGCGCGATTGTCGAAATCTATTTTGATCGTTGTGTGCCGCATTGTGGCCCATTTTTGTGTTTGCCTTCTGACGATCGTCGTCCGAGCACAAGAGGATTCTTGCGCATCGTCGTAGTCGGACGCATCGAAGGCGACACGAAGAACGCGGTCCGATTGCAATCGGGTCATATTTTGGGCGATTGCGATACGTCAGTGTGGCAAGCGTGCACACTCGCAGGGCCCCGCGATGTGGAACGCCAGCCAACAGAGCTATAGAAGCGCGAAACCGTTTGGTTATTTTACATTTTTCCCCGTCCCCAGCCATTCAGCCGACGAAATCGTCTTTTCCTTTCGAAATGTAATCACGCGCGTCGCGCACGCATCGACCGCAACAACAGCGAATGCCTTGTCGCCATTCCGGTTGGCCGCCGAATGTGTGTAAATTTATGCATTTTCTACTGTGTCATATGGTCATGATGCGTTGATGTGCACGCTGCAACGAACTTTGCACGCGCCGCCACTCCACAGACAAATCCATAAAATTAGCGTAAAAATGTGTTCGACATTTTCCATTCCAAATACTGTCTTCTTGGTCGCGCGACGATCCCTGGCCGGTCGGGTGTGGTGGCCGCGATTAGAATCTTCGAGTGGCGAAGACATGACCGAACCATAAGCGCGCACGCACGACACGGTACCGGCCTTACGCGACATATGGTGTCGTCGGGGGCCAACCGAAACCACTCAATTCGAACTGAGGCCATTTTCGCCTAATAGCGATAATCATGATTCATCGTCGGTCGTCTTGGCTGTGGTGCGCAATGGAAATGCAATCGGTCGACTGCAACTAATCGATTAGTTTGCGCTTGTCGGGCGATCGGGCGTGTGCGTTTGTCTGGCGCATGATCGCTGGCGGCAACGGCGAGACAAATGACCTATGCGTCCTAACGTAATTTGTGAATGGCGAGCGTGAACGTTGTTCCGGAATTCGGAATGAGCCGTCATTTAAATGGCGTTAGTCGGTCGTCGATGACGTCGAACCGAATGATCACGGCGTGCAAAGAGCGATGATCGAATGTTGAAATGCAGAAAATTGAATTGCCGCGACAAGAAGCGAACCTTAAGCGGGGCCACTGCACCGAGACTGCATATTGCGGAATACGGCATGGCGGAGAGTACAGGCGTAGAAGAGCACGCGACTTGACACAATTAGTGCTTCAGCGGAATTGTTATTTATTTATATTTTGGAGTAAATGGCGCTGCGCGCTGTTGTTGTCGTTTTTTGGCTCGCTTCGTTCGTCTACCGCAGAATGGTGTCGACGTCGTCATCGCACACACCGAATAAAGCAGATGCACACAACGAAACATTTGTTTTGCGACAAAGTACATGCGTCTAGCAATCGGGCGATTCAACGAAATGTTGTGGTTTGTTCGTCGTTGCTTTTTTTTCCTCCTTCATTTCGGGTTTTTGTGAATGAAAACGCCGCTGTTTTGGTGTTGTGCTTATCATTTTATGTGGCGATATATATATTCGCTCGCCTGTCACACGTTCGATGGCTTCCTACATTCCCGTTGACAGATAGGGTATCGGGGGAAGTAGTACGTAGCGTGTGCGCCGTACGCACACCATTTGTTATTAACAATATCAAATGACAACATCAACAAGCGGGCAGCGTGTGCGCAAAATGGGAAGGGGAACGCACGGTCGTCGATCGAATGCATACGATATCTGTGCAGAAACCGCCACCACACTGTCGCCCATTCGGACAAAAACGCGCCTTTTTCAATTGAATATTATCGCCGGTTTTTATCAAGTTTCGGAATGAACGGACGATATGCGCTTCCAACTGTCTGATCGGGTCGCACACGCGACGCCAAAACAAACCGAATACGTTATGGTAATTTCTCAATTCCAGCCGCACGTTTGGGCCCGACAAACGGAAAATGTCGCCCTGAATGTGTCTGTCTGTGTGTGTGCTCCGTATCGCATGAGTGCGATGAGTGAAATTATGCAAATTAGTACGCGTCAGCACGACGTGTACAGCATACAGGCACGCAGGATCCGTATGCGGTCGCGTGCCTTCGAATGCCACATAGTCACATCTGTGTGTTACGCACTCGTCTCTTCGCGCGTTCGGCAGAAAACTGTCCAAATTGGAATGCACAAACACGAGAGAGAAAGAAGCGAAAAAAAAACGAAAAAGAAATGCAATTTAAAGTGGTGGCGTGGCGAGCTGTGAACGAGCATATGGTACGATAAATGGGATAGTATCGGAAGCGATTCAGTTCAACGCTGCCTATTGCGGTCGTTCATTCGAATATTACTTTTTCTGTTATGCAAGTTATGCGAGATTAGCATTTTTGTAGGTCGACATCAGCTGTCCGCCATTCACCCGAATCGGTTTGCCACACGACGGCACTCAGAAACGGATGAAACGAGAAGAAACGATATTTCGTGGCATTCGATTTGAATATACAAAACTTGATTTCAATGTGCGGCAGCAACTTTCGCCCCGAAAACCTGTGAGTGGAAAATGTGTAAATTGGATTTTTTGAGCACCAGCTGGCTTCGGCACATTCTTCGCCAACTGCGGCCACCAATCGAATGCGTTCAGGCGGCATATGCCAAGAATCCCGACATCATTCCCCGTGTGGAGACGAGCACACGGGATCCAGAGACAGAGAAGCAATTTCATTTCGATTGAAATCGAACAAGCTTCACACGAGAAGTCAGCCATTTGATCGTGATTCGGGAAATGGATCTGCGTGAAAAGTGACTAGTTTCCCATCGACGTCGAATGCGTCTAGTGATCTGCCAGCAACATCATTCCGAATAAAGGGGAACGCATTCACTCGTGCACAATGCACGCAGGCACGCAGGCACGCACATCAATCAAGGGCGTCTCACGAAATAATGACGTTTCATTGTTTCGCTTCTTCTCTTTTGATTTTCCGTTGGATCATATTTGCTCGCATTCAGCGTGTACGAATAGACGCCGCGTCGCTGGCTTGTCGCACACAAATCGTAGTCGCTGGCACCAATTGGAAAGGCGTTCCAAGAAATGCGATGTCTCATGCGATAAATGGCACAATTGCATCGGCGACGTTCGGTCCGTCCGACGTGCACAGCGAGATTTCCGTTCGAGCGTCGCTGACAAGTCATGTGATTTGAGTGAGTGTAGCCACGTCCGGTGATTAGGATCCGAACGTAGGCTGGTATCTGGCCCATTTGTGTGCGTGTGTCCCCGAATCAGGTAATAACTTTTATCATCTCGAATTCCAAACAAACAAATAGTTTTGAAATTAATGAGCACTTGGCCGGCCATTAGCTCCAATGGAGACCAATCGATGAACGAATGCGACCGGCCTTGAATGTCAAACAAATATATGGAAAGTGTGTTGCGACGAGACTGCCGTGCACGATAGAAAGAATGCCATTACGATTTGCGCGAGACGAGCACATTCATCGCATTCGTGGGCACCGTGAACGTCTGGCAAGCAGGCACGAGCCGGCATGACTTTGAAACAGCGAATAATTTTTCGAAAATTTGGAGACGACAGCACGCGCTTCGCCTGGCGCAACCGTCCAGACCCACTATTTGGGTGTGTCGAATGTCTATCGGCACAGTGTTGAGTCTGCGATCGCAAATGGAACGGATGCGATGGAAGACGACTCGAATTGCCGTAGATGAGCTGAGCACTTTGAGACGATGTGCTTTCGCATGTGCGGAGAAAACGCAAAATGAATTGAAAACAAATGGTTCGTTCGGGCGCGTCAGACCACTGTGGATCCATTTCGCGAGCTGCAGCTCTGCAATCGGCAGATCGTCTTCGCAACAACAATCACATCGAGAAAAAAAGAAAATAAAAAGAAGGCGCATCAGATTTATTGACTTGCAGCAGTCGCCTGAAATTGCCGCACTAACCGTTCGGGTTCAGTGCGGCAACGGCCTGGCGGAACGAGAAAACGAAAACGAAAAAAAGGAGAATCGACTGGCAGAGAGTGGAGGAGGATGGAATGGAGGAAGAGAATCATTGTGAGGAACTTCTGTTTTACGCTCACGTTCGCCCTCCACTACCGCGTTCCAACGGAGACCATGCTACGCCGCTCTTCACTTGCAAATCATGTTTTGCGTTTTGCGTTTTTCGTTCAAAAGAAAATTATAAGTTTTTCAGCTGGCGGGCGGAGACGCTCAATTCTTAAGTCATTCAACGCAGACAACGATCGCTGCCGCGTGCAAGCATCGGTATTGTAAAAAAAATCATTATTATGTTGCTGCTGTGGCCTTTGGACACAATTTCGTCGCCGTCGTCTTCGTAGTTGTTGTTGTTGCGCTTCCTAAATCATTGTTTTCGCGTGTGCTGCCGGTTTTTACTGCATCACTCATTTCGATTGGCTGATCCGTGCGCACGCAATGCCACAACGTTTCTGCACTTAATTCGTGTGTCGCTTTTTTGTGCTTCTGCTTCGTTCGATCGTTCGTCCGACCGATCGATCGATCGATCCGCAATTTATATGCGAAATCACTTGCAGTAGCCGAAGCAAATGTGGATAATGCAGAACGCACGAGCGCAAACGCGTGACCGCACTCAAAATCGTCGACGCTTTAACGATCGATCGATCGGATTCGATCGAATGCGCAGTCGAACCGAATGTCGACGGACGGTTACTTTGTGTTGCCGTCCGAACCGCTCGCCAGGTTGTCGTTTAAATGCACAAAATTGACAAATAAGTTTGACTTGTCACACAAGTTCATCGGCGAACGATATCGATTTCAATTTGTATTCGTTTCTGGACTGTCCGTTCCATCGACTCCGATCCGCTAATTCGAAGCGAATGTCAGTTACGTGCACGTGAATCGTGAAATGAAACCTGAATGCACCGCGAGGAACATTTTCGGCACCAGCGAAGAGAAGAAGAGTCGAACCGAGACAGAGAGAGAGAGAGAGAGAAGAAAAAACAACCGAAAAACCGTTAAAAGTCAAGAAAGCATATCGCGATAGTGAGCCATGACGACGACGATGACGACGACGACGAAGGTTTCAGCGTTGGTGGCGACGGCGACGACGCCGATATATTCCCGGATGTAATTCAGTTCAGTGTTCGTTCCACTGAAACAACGTTGAGAATATACTGAATAATGAATTGTAATGCGTTCGCGGCTCGCGCGCACATTCACCCCCTTCGCATACATGAATAGAATAAAAATTGTACAATATCGTTCAGCGGCCGTAGTGCACAGACACACTCGATCCAGACTTCGGTCGCAGTGTGGGCTGTGGGAGCGACGCATGAGAAATTTATTGAACGGAACAATAAAATAAAAGCGAAAAATGGGAACGACGAAAAAGCCGAGCAACGATCAAACACCGCATGCGAGGTTGAGCCGACTGCGTTTGCATAGCAGTTCGTAGCTCGTGCACACATGCGAAAAAGGAAGCACTATTTTACGGTTGCTTAACACAATTTATGGGAACGTTTATGCCATATAGTCGCGGTGCGCCTCCGCGCGACTGCAGTTGTGTGCCCGTGCACACCGTGAACTTTATGTGGTAATCATATTGGAAATGATTTAATTGCATTTTCAGCTGACTGCGGACTGCCTCGCGGCGAAGTGGACGAATTTCGAGTGAAACGAACAAATGGGAAAACGGTCAAAACCGACGAAGGGGTTCCACCGATTTTCCAATTTCTACTTTATGGGAAATCGCCGCCCTCCATTCCGTTCGTAACGGTCATCGGCACTGATGCGCACCGCATCAATTGTTTGCCGTTGAGTGTTTAGATGTGAGACATTTTTGGGAAAAAAACGTACCTGTAATCTTCGGCTGTCTCTTTGTCTCACGGTTCCGTGGACTACTGCGCAAATTTCGGGAACTCGCGTTCGTGGTTCGGCAACTAGTTCGATTGTTTTGAGCATTTGTGGTGGTAGTGGCGACGGTGGATGTGACGACATTGACAGTGTTGGCACGTCGTACGCTCGCCGATGTCGATGCCACCGACACCGTGGCCGCTTTTGGCACTGATGTTATCGTTGACAACGCCGTCAATCGTACATCACGTTGTTGCACATTTTCAATTTCCGATGCATCTGATAGGATGCTCGTATTGCTGCCGCTGCCACTGCCTGACGAACAATTCAATTTATCGTCATTGATTGTGTCGATTAGCATTTCTTCGTGATGATGGCCACTGGTGCGTTCGTCAAACGATTCCTCGTCACATGACGATGCCGACGAATGGCCGGCATCAACATCCTCGAACGACAAATCGAGCACATTGTTCACGGGAATATGGTTGTTCGATTGCTCCGAACGTTCGTCCAATAAGTCAATGTACGATGTGGTGCGATACTGACGACGCTTGCTCGGCGAACGCATTTGGTGGTCGGTCTCGATGTGACGAATGTGTGCGGCCCGACTCAGCGTGTACATTTCGGGAATGTCATTTGTTGGTGGTACGCGTTCCCATAAGAACAGTTTTGTGTCTTCCAGCGGTTTGCCGCGAACAAAATCGAAGCCCCAGCGTTCGCTGGCCGCCATTTGATGTTTCGCTAATTCCTCTTCGGCAAATCTAAATCGAAATGAAAACGATTGAATGAAAAGAAGAAAGAAAGAAAGAAATACAGAATTTGAATGGCGAACAAGTTGATGTGGGGTTTTCTGGTGTTGCGACGACATTTTGAGACACGTAATTTAGCGAATACTACGTTCAATTATCGCATGAAATGACCTCCAGCCAACGAAAACCGATCGATCGTATGGCCCCGACCATACATATTCCCCGTCATTAGAATGCAACGATTTTTTCCCGTCATTCGTTCGGTTCAAAAAAGTAGAGGAATAAAAATGTTGACATTTAACCAGTCGAACGGTGGCCGCCACCGCCCATCGATTTATTCGATTTTATTTTTATTTCTAAATTTCGGTTTTTGCGGTCGTCGCTTGCAACCGAAAGCGTCCGATAGTCGGAGGAGGGCGAAAACATTGCCGTGAATTGAATATTTGCACAGTGAAATTAACGCAGCGACCATTTACCGTTTGGCTTGGCTTTAACATTGAAACGTGACCGAGACATTCTTGAGCCAGTGAAATGCAGAAGAAAAATAAATAACAAATGACGAAGTGGAACGTTGGTCGGGCACGTTGAAAATGTTTTTAAAAAAAATTAAAAAATATCAAATGGCACAACATAAGAGCAACAAAGTGAATCTACGACATGACTGCATCGATATGATCAGGCCAGGCGAGACAGGGCAACCATAAAAAGTATGGTTCACTTCATCATTTCGTTTATAACACGGCCGAGTAGGGTATTGAATTCTCGATCGCAACACCGAAACGCAACACAGAAAAGGTTTTTTGTCTGACTGATTCGAGATACGCTCAATTAGCTATTTGTATTCATATATACGTATACAAATACATATATATATATCAGTGCACAGTTCCCAACAGACGAGACCGTACAAACGTACAAAATATGCGTCTTTATCTCATTCGATTTGTTTGTTTCGCCGTTTTTTTTTTCTTCTTTTTTTTCGGACGAGTCAAATGAGCGCAAAATTAATTGCATTTTTCGATACATATTCGCACGCATTTATACCATCATAACCAGATACGTGCACCCAAATTCTGGGCTGATCTCGATTTCAGTCAAACAAAGGAGATAAAATTACTTGTGTTGTGGTGGTGTGGTGTAGGTAGGTAGGCGCGGATTGAATTGAATATACATTGCACTCGATACAACACATTTATTGTGTAATTTTCTCTCTGTTTTTGTTTTTGTTTGGTTTTGCGCCTTTGTGCCGCGACACGGAGCGAACAACAACAAAAAAATGTGATGAATGTCATGTGTGTACTCACCGATTGCATTCTTCACGATCGACCGGCCCGAAGAGATCGCGTCGCACACGATCCAGCGACGGTGTCATTCTTTGTGCATGATGCATTTTGGCATCGGGAAATTTCATTCGATGAAATTCACTTAATCGCAGCGGATTGAAAACAGATACACTCATTTTCTGTCGATGGTTAGACAAATTGTTTTTTCTTTTTTTTTCTCCTCCTTTTTAGGATCGTTTTTGCCTTTGATTTTTCGGTCTCGCTCAGTCTTTTGTATGCGCTATGAACCGGACGCAAGTGGTATCCAGAAAAATGCGACGAAATCACATCAGTCGCCCGCTTCTGAGTATGTTCGTCACGCGATGCAACGCTGAATCAATAATGGATGCCGTCGCTCCGTTGCGATATTTATTTATTTTGTTTATTATTTTTTTTTCAGGCCGAACTTCTCGGTCTACTGTGACGCGAACGCGTTTTGTTGATGTTATTCGATTTGAAATCCACTTGAACTGTATTCAATCTTCTTCTTTTATTCGTTCTTTCGTTCGGTTGAGCCGTAGCGGGGCACGTTTTCGATTCGACGCACACACATGCACTCGAACAGTTTCGGTAATCGTGTTTCGCACTAAAGTCTGGCGCAAAAGGCTGACGATTAAGGCTGACGAACGCACCAAGACGGATTTTTCTGAATCGATTCGATTCGCGAACATAAAAATTCCATTGAATGTTGTTGCGCGACACTCGGGTTACGTTTCACGTTGTCGCATTCGTTCGGACACAATTTTGGTCGCACTTTGGTCCGTGAATTTGCCACGATTTTTTGCACGAATCGATTTAGGATCGGTTGAAATCACAGGTCCGCCAGCACTGTTACTATCGCTTTCCGCAGTTGAATTATTTTCTGTTGTATTCGATTTGCCCCGGTGAATGAGTTCGGGCGGCTGAATGTTGCGTGTGACACACGATGCTCGCGAATGAGTGAATGTTATAAGCAACTTTTGCTGGCCAACATCAGCAACGACACAACGACGGCGATGATGACAACGGCGGCTACTACGATCGTCGTCACGTATCTTATAAGAAAAACAAAATGTCTGCCGTCGTACGCTCTCTCTCTCTCTCTCTCCGTCACATACACTCGCGTTCAACGCAAATTGAAAAAAAATAATTTGTTCTCGCGAGAGACGACGATTTCACTTCACGCGATGTGTATATACGCTGTGTGCGCCCAACGTCGCTCGTATGTAATCAGAGACTGTGGCTCTCGCTGTCTCTCCCTCGTTCACATATAGTGAAGCATTCAGTGTTGGCTTCGAATGCACACTTACACACGGACCCGATACGCACACACGAACGCTCTGTTGTCGGCTGATGAGAGAAAATCGAAGCGACTCTCACTCTGAAAAATATTGTCGTGAATTTTTTTCGTTTTTTTTTTCTGTCAAATTTATTTCTCTCGTATTTAGACGAAAACAATCAATTCAATTTAGAATGTGAAATGAAATAGATCACAATTTTGTTGTTTCTTTTTTTTTCTGTTTCGATGAGCACGCTCTCAATTGTCACTGGGTTACGAGAAACTCGTTGCTGTGGCTGCGCATATTGTTCGGCAGATTGATGGTTCTGTGGCGAAGCCTGAACTATTTATTACGTTTCACGAATACGATGTTGAATGGAAATTGGGCACAAATCACACGGTGCCTGCACGCACGATTCTAATTGAATTGGTTTTGGATTTGTTCGGAACTGAGTTGCGGATATTTGCCAATTCGCTGAATGCGAAAAATGAACGAAATTCGAACAAATTCAGTTCGATTTTGTTGTTGTTGATTTTGTATCGTTTGAGGTCTCCGGAATGGAGAGTTTTTTTTTTTAGTATTGTTTGGTGTGTTACGAGCGCTACAACCATCTACGGCGAGAATTGTTTCGAAACTGCTAGAGATGTATCGTATACGATTGAATGCGAGCCCGAACGTTGGGTGCGTTTCCATAGTGGCCCGCGTATGTCTGCGTATGCCCGAACGTTGCACGAACCACGTACGAAGTGCATTCGGTCGTGCGAGCCCATTGCGTGTTCGGCTCATCGACAGCGTTCGGCATTTGTATGCGCGCGTATGTGTACGTGTGTGTGTGTTGTACGATCGGAACGAGTGCTAGCGTACGATTTCATTATTTTCGATCGCATGAGCTCGTCGCTCGTCCGTTGTGTGTTGTTTTTTTCGCGTTACTCGTCGCTTGTACGTTCCACATTTTTTTTATCGTGCTCGTCGTCGACGTCGACGACGACGACGACGAAATCAACGTTGTCTTCTCTTCGTTCGCATTGAAAATGGCTGTTACGTAGGTATATTATATACGTACAATTGAAAATGAATTGTGTGTAATTTTTTGGTTGTTGCTGTTGCTGTTTCTCGTTTCGAATTCAAGCTCGATCGAATAGGGACAAATGGTACGGTCCGTGGCGAGTGCGTAAAAAGGGGAGGCCGATGTTGTTGTTTAGCGATTTTCTGAATCTCGTCAAAAAGAGAACGCGGAGAAGAGACATTCATATATATATGCATTAATTGTGTGTACGGTTTATGTAGGTATAGAGTAGCTCGTACGAGCGAAGCCGAGAATATTACGAATGAGATCGTGTGTGTGTGGACGGCGGACGGCGGACGGCGGAGAACGAGAAATAAAGTGAAGAAACGAAAAAAACAAAGAATCATAATCATCATCTACTCTCGCAGGCGTAGTTGGTTTGAAAGTTTCATTCCGCCGATCGTCGTCTGTGTGCCGTCGTGCACTGTGCGCGCCTGCGTACGAGCACCGACATAATATTATTTTCATTTTTACGTTCCACTCTTACCCATGCGAACGAAGGGGGCACGAATGCTGGCTATATGGGCCTGGACGGTGGATGAAGAATGGAGACGAGAAAAAGGAAAGAAAAAAGTTCAAAATAATAATAATGCTGAAGCGTACACTGATCGTAAGAGTCGCGCTCGCGCATCATTCGAAGCGAAATTTTTTCTTTCTTCTTCAAAATATTTATTTATTTACTTTTCTTTGGTTTATGCTCGCTGCGTTGTGAGTGAGCGTGTGCGCACGCTCGCTCGCTCGTATTCTTCTTCTATTTTTTTCATCTTTTTTATTTTCAATTCTGAAATGGTTTTCGCATTGGTCGGCCGTTCTCGAGCGCATATCATGCGCACAAAATACAACGAGAAGACGGCGAAATACATATATTCGCGCCGGCAGCAGCATAAAACGCGTTCGAGCATGCGCATGCGCGATCGCCGTCCCACACACACACACACGCTTGCCCGCAACATTGTATGCGCAATACTAATGGCAGTACAAACACTTCGTTGCTCCATCATTTCGATTAAATTATTATTCTCTCTCGCGCACGCTCGCCGTTTCTTTTTCTGTTTTTCTTTCGTTTTCGGCCCAACCGAAGCCTGCATGCGCACGATGAGCACACAGTATGAATTCAAATTGTATAAATTTCGTTGATTTCTTCGCATCGTCAATTTCAGTGGTTCGGCTTGTGGTTGTGTGCGATGCGCGCGCGTCTCTTGCGTCTTCTGTCGGCCGCGTACGAACGATCCTCGCTGTTGGCAACCTGATCGCGCATGCATCTTCTCGCGCGTTCCGTGCCAGAGAGACGGAAAAATGATCGGTGCAAACAGGAGATGACATGATCGATTGTTGATGTATTGCGTTCAGCGCATGGAGAACCGTTGACGAGGCAGACGACCATTGTCGGTCGAGTGTGGCCGCCGAAGTGAGTCAGTTTGCCTGGGCGCTGCACCGCGCCGTGGATAAATGAAATTTTCTAAAAATGAATACATTTTTATCGGATGACTCCGACGATTCGCTATGATTGTTTGTGTTGCATCAGCACATTCGCTGCCTCTCCAGTTTCTCGCCCTCTCGCACACACCCACGAACCGCATGAACACAACATGGCCAACGAATACGATTACGTGCGACTTCGATCGGAAAGGTTTGCCAGATACGCGAGATGGACCCAGCCAAATGCGAGAGGGAAAAGGGAATTGTAAGGCACATCAGCATTCGTTGCCGACACCGAACGACTCTGAGTTGGCGAGCGTCCGCCTGTAAGTGCGTGTGCGTGTGTGCCTGCATGCGATAAGTGTGCATTCGTCGACAAAACATAAACAATCGAGGAAAAAGGCGGAGAGGAAAGGGCGGCTTCGCTCCGAAGACGACTACAAGAGAGCTCTGTGCTCTGTGCCGCGTTAGAGCGACGACAAACTGACTCGTTCCGATCCTCTGAATGACAAAACGTACACACGCACAACGTCACATCGGCATGTCGCGTTCGCCAACATCGGAGACGAGCAAAAAAGAGTACGCTCGCTCACTCGCTATCGCTGTCGCGCAATATTATCATCATTATGTGTTCGGCATTTCGTACGAAATTTGTGTTTTGGTAAACATCACGAACACATGCGCGAAGGTGGTGGTATGTGTGCGTGTACGCAACGCGGCCTGATACGTGCGACGTTACTGGGCACGTACCAGGCCACGATAATGCATATTTAGCGTAACGCATTTTTCTGCTCTTTTCTCCATTCCTTTCTCTTCAATTTCAATTTCTTTCTTCTGTTTTGCGTTTCAACTTCGTGTCGCGACGTTCGCTGCCGTCGTCGTCGTCGTCGCTGTTGCCGAATTCCGTTTCATTTCTAGTGTAATTCGGCCTTTCTTTCTGCATATACCCTCCCTACACACGATTACGAGTGCGCCTCGTAAAATCACAATTTTTTCTTTATTCATTTCATGCGCCTGCATTCGTTTCATTTTTCTGTTCTTGTCTCTGCGTTGCCATCTTGCGTCGATGAGCCCACCGAATAAGTGATGATAAGTGAAAATAAAGGCAAAACAAAATGCGAAACGAAAAAAATGATAAATGGATTGGTGTTTCGGTGATAAGGCGTCGCATCGTACGGTGCATTTTGGAGGTCGTTGATTGTTTGGGCGACCGTCATGTCATACGCTCTGTGATTTGTGAATTTTTATTTATTTATTTTGTTTTTTTTTGTCATTTTATTAGTGGAACGGATGACAACAGCAACGCGCACGAGAATCGACCACGTGACTTCTGTTGAACTTGCATGCAGACGACTCGACTTTTACCGCCATTCACTTTGCGCGCATATTCGCGATCGATTCTCTGCCTTTTTTCTCCTCGTCCCCTTCTTTTTCACCTTCTCGGTTCGCCTTCTGATTCGGAATGGGCCGTCCGGCCGAAGGATATGCAATGCTATTGACGCGGCAAGTTGCGACGATATGGTAATATAATAATCATTATAGCGATTTTACGTTTTGCGGCCAGCCGAGTAGTGGTGGCGCGATTTGCCGCAATTGTACGAACGCTCTTTTGTATTCCTATGCTCTTCTCTCTCTCTCTCTCTCTCTCTCTCGTTGTCGATTGCATCAAAATAAACAGTAGCGAGACGTAGAGCAGACTCAGATGCCCGACCACTGGAATACAACGTTCGCACCAGGTCATTGGCATCTCGGCAGACGTACATCGTACTCCATTCCATTTTGCGCTATCTCTCTCTCTCTCTCTCTATCTCTGTCGGTTTCGCTGCATCTCGATTCGTCGCTGCAAGCTGTGTTCAGCTATTCGACCGTTCGAGAGTAGAAATTTAATATGCGATGGTAGAAAAACCGGAGGAAAAGCAAAATTGATTGTGGATAAATTGAAAAGGCAATGCACGCGCAAGTGAATACGCGCGGAAGCAAACAAATGGAAGGATTAAACGACATCGGTCGTTGACGAGCGTCAGACGAAAATGACGGATTAGGTTAGAAGGAAGGTGAAAGGATTGGTGAGTTTTTCTCTCTTTTTCTCACTGTTTTCATATCAGTCCAAATATCTGTCACACACAGCAGCAGCGTACGGCGAACGCATCAGTGCCAATCTGCGACATCGTCGATGCGTGCTCTGAACACTGAATGGCTTGGCGAAAATGAAAGCCACAAAGGGTACAGAGTGGTGTACCAACGGGGACTGACGCATGGAAATAGACAATACCATCTACGCGAGTCGCTCATCGCATCATGATTCACGATCACTCGTGTGTGTGTGTGCACTGTGCATAGAAAATGTTTGCGATTGTACGATAATATTGTATGCAATGCAAAGGCTCCGTCTGGCATTCGAGTTACACATGCGCAGCAACATGGGCATTCAGACGTAGTAAATGGCAAACAAGTATTGTGGATGTGATCGTTGAACTTTGCGTACAAAGTACAGCACAATCGTTCCACACACTATCACTGCTGCTGCCGCTGCTGTTGACGATTGCTGGATCGTACTGCGTTTCGCATTTCGTATACAATTTTTATCATCGAGTGAAGCGGATATCAACAACGCCATGCAGAAGACCTATGTTCGTGCTACGATTTATGCGTTGCCATGCGATGAACACGATGGCGATGCGCTCGCACAAATTACATACTGGATCACTGGAGGTTAAACTGAATTGTTTACATGAAATTGACTATGAATTCAACTAGAAATAAATGTGCCGAACATCGGTATGTGGGGTTCATTGTCTTTATCGGAACGATGACTATGTGTGATCATTGACCGACGACCACATTGTTCGATTGCACGTCGTTAGCCAATTCGACGATGCCCATGGCTTCGATCACCTATACGAACATCGAACATCAGGAAATCGATGGAAAAAATCTTTTCGCAATATTCACAGGCTTCACGGCATTGTTTCGAGAATACACCTAATAAGAATAATTCATGACTGCAATTACTCATTGTGGAGATGAAGACAACAGCTGTGAATTATTCAGACATCAACGATTGCGGCGTGGTGGGCATATATGGCTCACAAATAATCTCTCGCCCCCTCTCTCTCTCTCTTTGGCGCGCATGTAAATGTTTTCCGATCGACATTGCAGAAAATGGTGTGCATGCATACGGAAACTGATTGATTAGTAGTGACTGTGGCCGCGATGCGGAAAAATGCCGAACGAATCATCTCATACACTGCACGTCCGTGCTCTGCCTTGCGAGCCAACGAGACTGTTAATATGCATGGAAATCGCATGGCAAACGAAAATTGATATTTTACCAGAAAAGGAAATTATTCATGCAATTATTTCGATATAGCTATTTGAATGAGATATGGCGAACAGTGATGGTTCACGTTGATGGCATCCACCATCCACGATCCACGATCCACCGCCATTGCATGTCTCAAATTGTGAGAATATTCTTTCGTTTGAGGAATTCAGCAATTCGAGACAGCCAAACACGAAACGAAATGAAAAGAAGAGGAAAAAGCGTTTCGCATTCGTGCTCTTGCGAATATTTTTTTTTCGCTCCTAGAATGGACTGGAATAGTTTTTTCCGGCGTGAGTCGGCCAATTTAAATGAATGATTTGTCGGCGATGGCAACGAACAAAGTGCTATTCCATTCCCATATCTGCAATCTCGTACAGAAAATCGACCAATTACCATTGTTGCATACTGAACGCTTCTTTTGCGGCTGTTGTTGTTGCTAGTTGGATCATGTTGTGCTTGAAGTACTCGGTTCTGCGTCTTCAACAATTCATTTCGTAGAGGTCTGTACACATGGCCGACCTGAAGTATTATTAGTTAAAATCGCTTCGAAAATGCGAACCCGATTAGATCACTGCCATCGATGCGATCGTAAATGATGGCGGAATCTTAGTCCACGCACTATGAATTGGTGATGGGACAACTCATTTACCGCACCAAAGACACTCACGCACTCGAATCGAACCGCAATACGTGAGGACAACGACACGCGCAAAGCCTTTTGTATCAACGTGAATGGTTCGTTTGTCATTATTTATAGTGCGTTTTGTGATCTGAATGGATCCACGTTCAAGTCGTTCTATTCGTTCATTTTGGAGATGTTATTCGTGCGGCAAAGATCATGGCCTGGCCATAGGCGATACCCAAAGCATATATAGGCTCAAAGTTTAGAGACGAAAACAATGGATATCGTGGAACGAGGGATGCGTGATTCATTCGAAATGTCGGCCAAACCATTGTGGTTTGATTTGAACAGGAACAAAATGGAAAATTTCTGGATGGGAGAAGGTTCGAGTGTGGAGCATCAATATCAATAAGCTTGTTGAATCGCTTAGCCTACAGACATCTTCGAACAGAGAATATATGAATAAAAAAAACGCACGAAATAAGCGAAAAACGAGCCTAACCAAGGCCCTGTTCCAGAAAATGATAAATGTTCACCATCAGTCAATCGGCGCAAAAGTGTTGTACTTTGACAGCATCGACGTGGAAATATATCTGAAATGATCTCAATAACAATAAGCATTTGACACTCCTTGTGAACGAAGAAGTGAACGAAGAGACGAACGTAATAAGGCGAAGAGCGCATGCATGACAGCACAGAACACAGCCGATCACCGCCCAGGAGCCAAAGTCAAACAGACGAATGCGTAAATCTGTTGCCAGTCATTTTCTTATCATTCTTGCTTTCGCCGGTTGATTTTCTGGTCGCTCACTTCAGCAGATATTTTTTGTCGCTCACTTCAGTTAAATGAGCGTGGACATTAGACTGTTCCATGGTAAATTCCGAGGGAGAATAATATGAAGAAATATTTATCCGAAAACATTGTGACTACAAAATTCATGGAACTTGAGTAAAGTTCGCTGGATTGAATTCGGATGGATGGAGCTATAATATATAGTATCTAAGGTATGTTTCCAATGATTCTAATCAATTATATCAAGTTCAATGATACGTCTTGTGACACCAAATGTATAATTTGGTCTGGATGCATCGTCCATTTTTTTCTCAGTATTTTTTCGATAAATAATCGCTTGGTAGCCAATATTTGATGCTGGTTCGTACTTATGACAAAGTATTCGATTCCGGAAGGGGAAACAGGTATTTAGAAACAGACACATTGGAAGTTTCGTCGAATATGAACGTCGAACCTCTTCTGAATATCGAGCATTTCTTGGTTTTTTGAAGCAGGCAATTCTGTTGAGGTTCGCTAAATTTTCGAGACCATATTATTTCAATATATCCTCCCCATCAATGCATCTCAAGAATCCGTTCAGGAAATAGTATATACTTTGCTTTCCGTGGAACAGTCTAGATGCCCGAATGGAATGGGAACACACTCAGTCAGAGATGACATAATTTGGGGTATCTGCTTTGTTCCACGTCCATGTTGCCGATGAACATTGGAACGGTCGCAGAAGGCAAAAGAAGCACTGCCAGCATAAGCTGTTTACATATTTTCTGGATGAAGGCAGCGAGATGTCTCATATCTTCTGAATACATGTTGCCAATGCGAGTGAATGTTTACCAGAGATGGTATTGTGTTCAGCATGCTCGTGGGAGCAGCGTCCACATCTTGAATAAACATTAACACAAATGACGCATTGTGAGTGAGTGTGCACGACGCGCGTGTAAGTAAACTTCCGTTCGCTCAAACGGATTTTATTCATTTTTTCTTCGTTAATTTGCCGGCAACTACTCATGGATGTCAGTGCATTCATATTGGGTATTCTGTCAAAGTCGCATGATTATATCTGCATCTGGGATTGCAATCAGCTTGGTTGTTGTGAATATTTTAATAAACACCGTTGGCCATTAAACAAAAGGCGAAAACGAGATCGGTTGGGATTTTAATTAGAGTGCAATATGAATGCACTGCACGAACAAAATGCTAATCTGACTTGAGCACATTCATACTTGAGTTCACTCATCATCAACGATCAACATCATCGTCTCCCTCGGCGGAGCATCGTGCGACTACCGCGAAAAGACGCAATCAGTCGCTCATTCATTATGCAAAACTGAATTAAAAATCGTAAATATGAGTTCCAAATCGGTTCTGCATCTGCCATGGCCCTCATGCGATCCGGTGCGTACGCTGCAGAATTCACAATCTAAAGAGCCCATTCTACTGCGAAAGCCGCATTTTCCAGCGATCCATTTTACGCGCATATTGAAATTGAAGATCGGACCCAAACGTAATATGGGCGATAAACAAAAATAAATAACTGAACGAGTGGATGTGAAATTGGAAAAAGTGCATCGAAATGCCGACCTGCGTAGCGCACGCGTATCGAGAAAGTCGGCGAAGTGCCGAACCGTGGCAACCGAGAGATAAACATACTTGCGGTTAATTTTGGCAACGAAAACGGAGCATAAGAAAAAACGCTACGCGTAAAAACAACAGCGCACTGTCTCCGATTCGCACAACAGCAATTCAAAGACTCATTTGGAACGATCGCGAGACGAGCGTCTGCAAAACGAAAGCAAAAATGAGAAGGAAAAACAACGAAATAATAAAAGGCAGAGAGAAGACATAAAATAAATTAGGGTCGAACACGGAAAGCGTATGGCAAAATCAAAATTGAAATGCGAAAAATAAATAAGCATTGTCGTCGCCGTCACCGTCGTCGTCATCTCCCTTTGCATCGTCGCTGGATGCCGATCGCAAATAGCAATGTGTGCCACCGTTGGGCATATATGGCGCGGACGCAAATGCAAAGTGCGCTCAGCGTTTCTTTTAATTAAAACGAAAATATCCAAATTTGCGTAGTGGTGCCAGGACTGCAGGATGGGAAGGGGGGATGGACACCTTCTGAGAGGTTAGTGCGAACGAGTTAATTGTTATATGACGACGGCGATGACGACAGCAGCAACTCTCATATTTGGACATAGATTTGTTCGATCATCACATGCATTTGATAAAACGACAGTAATCGAACTTCGATCGTTGCCATTGACTGCTGGAAGAATGTGCACGCGATTTAGTGCCTTCAAATTAGTAAGGTTTTTTTACCGAGCATTTTGCGACGGTTCGGCGGCATGTTGACCGCTATGTGCCATTTGCCGATGGCATAATTTCCGCGGAGACCTGTAGTACTAGAATGACGAAATGTTTTGCGTTTTTTTCTCAAAGACCAGAAAGACCATGGAGGAGTGAACAGAACTCTCTCGCTCGTCGTACGATTTGTGACGTGTCTCTCTAACAGAGAGCGAAAGAGAAATACGGCACGAATTGTACATCGAGCGGGAGAGTCCATTTCGTTGGGCCACAAAAGTAATTCGCATGCCATTTGGACAATCTAGTACAATACTTCATTACCCCTTGATCATTCCTTCATCGCATTTTGTTATTGTTATTCTGGATTCTGGACGCTTCACTTACCTCTTTTCATTCCTCACTTCGGTTTCGTCTCACAGAGAGTGTTGTTTTGGTCTTGCGTCCGCGATGGCCGGAAGAAATTACTGCATAAATATCGAGAGCATAGCTGATAATTATTTTGGGTTTGTTCGGGAGTGGAGGAAGGAAAAAAATGCGCGGCCGAGAATTGCGAAAAACCGTAAACGAAAATTATTATCATCGCGCAAGGCAGTGGCTATGGGGCAGCCACTGTTCGTCATGAAACAAAAGCTAAAAGATGTCCCGAACGAAAATTACGTGTAATTGGTCAGAATTTTGTGGCTGACATCAATACGCAAGTACATACGAACAATGACGCGGCGGCAGCTGTTGATGGATTTGCCGAATGCCACATTTTTTGTGCGGTTGTTTCTGATTTGCTCTTCAGTGTGTTTCGACTTTGTGTGGATGATTTTTGAAGCGAATCTTTGTTCACTCGATCAACGCGGGCACGCCGACGAACCGTTAAACGCTGATCAGTAAATTTGTTGCTGCTGGGATGGACAAAACACGAGAGAATGTGAAAATCAAGTCAGCAAATATTTTCTCTGGAAAAACATATGATGCCGATGCAGGTTTGTTTTATTTGAAGAATCAAATAGGATTGAACGAACAACAGGATTGATGAATTTCATTTTTGTGTTTGTCGTATTCGCTGTGCAATCGAAAAAAGAATCCCCGCCTCGGTGGTTTGGAGTTTCGGGGTGCGACCTGAATATGATCATTTGTTTGCTGTTCTGTGTGGTTTTTCGACTTCGCCGAATTTCCGAAACCAAACAGCCTGCAGCAATGCGACGCTATTCAACCTCTTTTTTCATTTGTTTTCTTTTCCTCGAGTCGTGTGGCGATCCCTTTTTCAATCTCTTCACAACGCAGAATAGAAATGTTCGGTTATGAATATCGTGATCCACCAGTGTTTTGTGCATTTGGAAGACCGAACGATTGATTGGTACCACATGGAATGGAACGTTGATTTGAGTGTCGCAACTCCGTTTTTTCCATCAAATGATGGAATTGTGCGAAGGTGGCATAGGAATTAAATGTTTCGACTTCTTCTTTTCCATTTAGATCCCGTAATATATGCGATTGAAAAGATTGAATTAATCGACATGCTATAGAAACACCTCTCTATAAGTTTTCAATCGCTTGGCTCTACCTGTTAAGGGCCTTGTTTTTGATTTTGCATATAGAAGGATACCCCGTTTTAGTGGCCAATTGTTCGGTATTTATTGTGCGAATACATCGTATTGGAGACTGAGGACTGTTTAAGTTAATGTCACAAAAGACAGCAGCGACGATCCTATCAAACACTTGACTTGTTCCAAACATTTTCATCCGTATATAATTCTTGTCCGATTTTCTCTTTGTTCGCTCATGCCCGAGAACAAAAAACTTGCATAAACTGGGGATCTGCCTGTCATTCAGTGCCTGAGGTTACGCCACGTAACTATTCGCAATCTTTTGATACTTGTTCGGGGAAAAAAATCTCGAGCAATTTAACGAACGCCATGAACCTTCTTTGTCCATAAAATTGCGAAGAGAAATTACTTACAATCGCAAGCGACCCAAAGTGTTCGCATTATTCCCCGCCGTTCATGAAACTCACTACGTACTGCAATATTATAGTCGGTTTCGGGCCCTGCATGCCATTGTTGTTCGGCAAGGCGCTAAAGATTCCCCCGTAGAAACGAATAGCAGCGAAAGGACATGGCCAATTGGCCATTTGCATTGTTGTGATAAATGACATTATTTATTTTTTTAGTTCGTTCATTCCTCTCTACATCCTCTTGCGTTCAGAAGCCAAGCGAATGGGTAGAATATGGTGTGTGTGCGAGCAATATGGCAAGGTGTGCAAAATCTTTTATTTTTTCGCACTCGAGATTTTACGTTCCGTTTTTTCTGTGTTTCGCATTCACCTTTGGGCGAACGGCAAACCCATAAAGAACTAGTTCATTTGCAATGTGCATAATTTATATGGTAGAAATTGGTTGCGCGCACGTTCTTTTGAAACGAAAAATAACATATTACTTCGTGCACGGCGAACGGAAAGCGAGCATCAAGTGAATGATTTATATCTGAAGTGTGCCAAAATGAAAATTGCATGCATGGGGATCGCGTATCTTCGCACACATGCTATATATTGTAGTGACGGCCAGTCAAATGTGAACACAAAATCAAATGTATTGGAACGAAGGAAAATAAATGAATAAATAAATAAAGAATGATAATAATAGCGGCGAAAAATGGCATATGCGACGTTTAAACATTTAAATTGCGTTCGGTTGGGCGAAACCAGTTATGCCCACAAGCTCGTCTGCGTCTGTATGTGCGTCTGCAACAAATCGAAATGGAAACGCAAACGAAGAACTGAAGAAGTGATAAGATTGAAACGGCGAAAAAAATAACAAAACATGAATAAACATTTGGTGCCGTAGTGAACATGCGGTTCATCTGACAAGTGCCTGCCAAACTGGCAACATATA
>JANTFB010086657.1:0-14076 GCA_026546635.1 Porricondyla nigripennis | reverse complement strand
TAGAACGAATACGCACTTACTCGAATCAGTAAAAATTATTCAAATTGTATGTGAGAGAAAAACAGATCGACGCCAAAGACAATTGAAATGGAATGAAAAAATTAACACGTCGGCTCATGTTTCTGAAGTATACATTGGTTTTCTCTACATGCGAATTCTCGCATTGCATTGCAGTTTTCATGCGATCATTTTATTTAAAGTTTTTTCCTAAGCTTGATCGAACGAAATATTCCATCAGCAATTGAATGGAGAGCGACTATGTATAACAAAACCAAAGGTTTTTTTGCTATAAATCCCGATAGATATTTTGCACCGGCTCGCTCTCTCTCTCTCTCTCTCTCTCTCTCTCTCTCTCTCTCTCTCTCTCTCTCTCTCTTACAGACACACATCCACCCACACACAAACACACACACACGTATTTCATATAATGCCGATAATTTGTTTTGCCACTTCTCGACACAATAGTGTGCGCACATCGGATAGCAGCATCAGCGGCTCATATCATGATGCGCTTGCGTATTCAGTGTCCGATTCAATATAAATTGAAATGGAATATTTTTTGCTTTTATCGATGAGAAACCATATATGAGTGCAGCGAAAAATGCGCTACAATCATCACAACACAACAGATGGAATATCTATGCAAGTATGAAATTCAATTGACAAAAAAGCAACCAAATTTGTATACTAAGCTACGGCAAATAAAGAAAATTGAAAATGAGACCGATTCATGGAAACTGATGCTTGATCAAAAGGTGTATAAAAATTACTAAGAAGTGAGCACCATGCATTCTCTATTATTACATTGTACCGATTGCGTTTTCGGTTTTTAATTACATTATGTGCTTTGTGATATCCGATGAAATAGTTAAATCACTGCACTTTCCGAAAATGATATGGTATTCTATTTGCACTCAGTGGTGAAGTCTCATGCTTGAGTTGTGATTGAGAGCATACATGTTTTCAGTTGTTTGTTCGTGTTTGACACAAAGACAGTGCAAGAACAAATGGGCAAAAAAATACCGTTCGCTCGCTCGGATTCACCCTTTTCAGTCTTCTTTTTTCCCTTTTTTTGGTTTGTATTAATGCACGGTCAGCAAGACGGAGAAAAATGAAAATAAGCACAATTGAAAGAATCTATGTAAAAATAACTTTTTTCAAACGTTTCGAATTCAAAAATGACGTTCGATAAAAAACCGATCAAGGTGTAGGAATTTTCAAAGTGACAGTAGAAAATCGGTTTTTGTCCGAAATTGCCGAAATTGCATTTGAAGATATATTTGTATCGCATGAAAGGTACCTGAATGGTTTTTTCTTCGGTTTTTTATTTCGGAATACGAGAACTTTGCGAAATACGAGTCCCATTGAAAATTAGTGTAAACAACAACATTCATTTATTTCATACAGGCCGCGAATATGCGTAATATATAACATGCCGGTTCAAGAACGGAGCATAGAATTTATATGATATGTTATGTATACCATCTTGCAGGTTATGCTGATGACAAGGAAAATGAATGAAATTTGAAAAATAAAACGAACGAAATCATCTCTCATTCCAGAAGGAGTAAAATGCACAGAATGAAATTATTTGTATTTAGAACATATATCAAATACACAGAGTGGAGAGCACACGGAGAACAATGTTTTGCACTGCTTCATTGGCCATGTGATTAGTTGTATGTTGAGCAATCTTATATGATTCGTTATTAAATAGGAGTGTATAATCCCAAATCACGGTCAATCATATATAAAGTGCGTATACCTTATATGATACATGCACTTGTAGTGCAATGCACTATGTACGTAGAATAATTCGAGTATGCTCCTATACATGAATTCGTTTGAATGCATTCGAAGAGAATTTGGTTATCAGCTATTCTCTCAGTTATTGAAATATGTATGTGATGGCGATGATGAAGCTGATGCATATGTGTCAAATATGATACACAAAATACTCCTCTCTCGAAATGCATGATGTCTTCTTTTTCATATAATGCATTGTATGAAATACATGCAAACATATACGCCACCGAGTATTTGAATTTGGCTTCTCAGTGTTATTTTTATTGCACTTCTTTATACATATGCATATTTTCCGGAGTAAATACAAATGAACTAATGTTGAAAGAACAAATTATACCGATGAACGGCATTTTCAAAATATTCAATCTTCTATTTGTTTGTCGGTGTGTTCGTGTGAAAGTATGGGATCATCGCAATATGGGTGCAAGCAGACCAATGAAATTGGAATCAAAAATTGTCTAACAGAATTGGAGAATGTAACTTCTTGACGAATCTAATGGACCTAAAAAGGTTCAGGCTGTATGCTTTTATCGTACCATATCGTACCGTACATTCCTATTTATAGATGAACATGTACATATTTAAAGATTTGTATTTATGGTAATAATAATAATATGTATCATCTAAAATAGATGGACAATGTGCACATTCAGTCAAACGGTATTGCAGCAACCGAATCAGAAATGTAGAGAAAATAGATTACTGTGAAAGGATAAAGTTCTGCATTCTGAATTAGTTGCAGCAGCGGGAACGACTTCAGCAACAGCAGGTCAAAGACGCAAAAAATATCAATTTTGCGCAAACAGCATTCCACTATTCGTGTGTTGTAGTGTGCATGTAGATGTAGACGGTATGTCGGTATGTCGGTATGTAGACGTACGTACTACAATATATAAGACAAAGACAGTATATACTATATACCCGATTTGATGATCATTACGATTATTCGTGAAAATGAATCCTTCTAAATTTAAGTTCGCGCTCGAACATTGGACCCAATGAATTGCAGAGCACACATTATACATAAATAAGCCAAGAAAAGTGCAAATTTTCTCAACCAATTTTAAAGTCTGTATTTCGTTAGAATTATTTGCTTTAATTATTTATGTACTTGCAAAACGAGCAGGGTATTTTTACATGGACGCATGTATGCTGAATCTTGGTTAAATGCTGTTCGTGTCGCTTGGTCTTTCACTATCTATTTATTTGTAATCACACATTGATTCTATGTGTTTGGAAATTGAATCTAAGCATTATGAATGCATTCTGAGTACGACTTTCAGCATTTTTAACTCGCTTCTATCATTCAGGCGTCGTACACAATGAAATGTTTCTGCATGTGCCAAAAGGTGCGAACTCAGAGCTTCCAAAGCACAATTATGCGAAAAATATGCCGGATAAAAAAGTACATTGCACCAAATCCAATTAATTATCGCATCAAATAAAATTAACAACATTTTGGTCATCACCATCAGGTATGGTACGTTCTTTGACATCGCATGTAGCTAAGGTACATAATCGAACTCGAATTTGCTGTGCGAGTGTGCGTTCGAAATGTCAGAGCCCAGTTTCTTCTGCGAATGTCAGAGCCCAGTTTTTAGCCAAGAAAATAATCGGGATAGTGTTTCATTTTTTATTCCAGAAATCTGTTCCTCCATCACAGTGATATGCATAGAAATTTCGGTGGACCAAATGAAAGAAGCGGGAATTACTTTTAAAAACCATGCGTCAACTGTCAAAAATAAATTGAATTATTTCAACTCTCCTTTAATCGCAGCGTTCGTGCAACTTACTCTACTGAAAATTCCCGTAAATCAAACTACGTAACTACGTCGCCATAGTTGTTGTTGTTGTTGTGTGGAGACTTTTACGCACATACCAAATGTATGTCAATATAACGTAAACTTAACTTCAAATTACGCATTTGCTACGTAAATTTCAGTTGAGTACTCAACGCAAATAAAGTAGAGATTGCGTTGCTAGCTGTGCGCATTGACGTTCAATTGTCCTGAGTAGAATGTAGTAGATATGGCTACACTTCACTCGCTCAATTCTACTGCAATACACAAAACTTCACTCGCCGCTATGGATGAACCGTAGCCTCTTCGGAGGAAAGAAACCAATAAATGGAACAAAGACATGGGATCATTTTGTTCGAATGGTAATGTAATGATGATTATAGTTCACTTTTTATTTCGGTCAGCTTATATTTGCGCTAATACATGTAGAATTCATTGAAAAGCCCGCATGAATGATTGGACCTGATATAAATTTAGAAACAGAGAGCGAGCAATGCGGCGGACTAGTCCGTTCCGTATTGGTGAAAAATAATATTCCGAAATAGTGGTTTCCAGTCCGCATACATATTTGCTTCATTCCGTTGGCTGATTCGCTAATCTTTCATTCTCCATTGACTGCCATTAAAATATACTATCATCATTATTATATTCAATTCCTTCGTGGGATTTCTTTATTCTTCTTCCTTTTCCAATTTTTTGTCTCACTTTGAATGCATACAAATGACTATTCCTCGATTTTATTGAAGGTGATTTGATGAGTGATGGTCTATTAATATTCAGATGGTTGTATGGCTTATATTAAACAAGTATGAAAATCACCGTGTTTCGCTGGTGTAATTCATCGGCTTGTGTTTCAACTCCTCGCATTATTTTCGTCCATTTCGTCCATCAGTCGGCTCATTTGATTGTATTGCTGCGGTCTGAATGTAAACCTTCAATCAAATATGCCCAACAGCATTCACAATATGAAGAATAAATCAGAACTCAGAAATACGCTCCTATATCTTGGTATAATTTATACGTAGGTGGATATATAATATATTCAGCGTGTGCGGAACGAATCGGCTAAGACTGTATGGGAACCATATACAAATAAATATGAGTGCATCTCAGACTCTGTTTCGATATGTCTGACTTTTTAAAACTCATCGTCTGGATTCCGCATCCACCATACACTACACAACATACAAGTATACACACAACACATACGAGTAAATTCGATTGCAATGTATCTTACAAATCAACCTGGATATTATTTTATTTCTCTTCGTTTTTTATTTCGTCGTCGCGGCTGAATATCGCAAGAATGCACGATGCAGCAGAAGGAAGGAATAAAATACAGAACGAAATATTATAAATACTCACACACAAGGAATAGAAATGGAAACATATCGACGAGATGTGGATATGCCCTAACGAGAATTTGATTATTTATTAATGACGACTAAATTTTTATTTAGACAAAAATATACGTGATGGATCTGGAGGCAACAAAGAAATGCGGCGAATACCGATAAAAGGTGTATTTAGATGGATCTTCGTCACGAAAATTAATAAATGTATGAGGCACAATCGAATTATGGCACACACGCACGCACACAACGTAACAAATCGACATTACTTTGACGAATGCTATATATAATTATGTAGTTTTATTTATTGAAAGCCGATCGCTCGAATCTCCCACTGCCTTAACGTAAATAAAATGGTATGAACAACCCAAAAGCACATGAGCAGCACAAATATATCACAGAAAATCGAACCATTTGCCAGATGTCACAATATCGGAATATTTCATTTGAAGTCGGTCAATTATTTTTCATTACTCATTCTAATTGTAAACGATGCCATCGAGGCTCAAATGCACTTCACACAGTATTTTTCGCACTGGTTGCACGAGTAGCACTTTTATCCACATCAGGAAACGGAACACCAACCGAAATGAACTTAAAATACTCTAATTACATCTCTATACATTTTTTGTCAATTGTATTTACCTGTTGCCAAAATTGTGCCAGTAAATAAATGCGTTCTTTTTTAAACAGCCAATCCATTGATTGAACAGCCGGCAAATCCATATCGGCTGCTCCAGCACTTTGTGGTAATGTTGGCTGCATTCGATTCGGCCGATTGGAGGCAACGTCCCCCAATCCAACCAAATTTTGTAGACCTTGCAGCCCAACGAAACCCTCCGAAGAGGGTGCGTTCGTTAAATATGCCGTGATTGCTTCACAAGACCACAAAATTAAAATCTCACGTAACTCGTGACACGGTGCACACTTGGAAGGATCCAATCTCCCACAAAAGCACGAAGGGCAGCGAATCGAGCAAAAGATTGCAATTTTGTGTACCGAATTATGAAAATCTCAATATAAATCTGCACATGAGTATGAATCTTTGTTGCGATTTCTATTTCTTTGTTTTCATAGAATATTTATTTTGCCATTCGTTCTTCCTTCCCATTGAATGCATGCTATCCGATTATTTTGATTGTTACTTTTTGTCACCGTTGAAAAAAAAGTCCTGCATTTGGTAGAACATTGGAGTGAAACTTTCTGAATGTGAAATGTGAAAATTTGGACGAAACGCAATCAAATGATTTTCGAATGATGCAGTTGTCGAACTTGAATCTCTTTGCGGCACAATTAAACTTGAACAAATGTATTTTCGCTTGCAGAACAATAGGATCGTTTCGTCGTGTTTATCGTTTCGTCGTGTCTTTAAATCGTATGCACAGTTTTCAGATTTAGTTCAAATGAAAATGATTTTCCATCACGGATTTCTAGTTCGTCCAAACACGTTTCAATTATCTTCATTGCTTAAAAGCGACGAACTCTCATTATTTGTGTGATACATTTTTCACGAGAAAAAGTCTTTAATGAGCCATCAACTCTAATCGGAATGATCTTCAACTTTAATCGGATATTCAGTTCGTCGGAAAATTCAACAACAGACACTCAACTATCGCCGCAGCACACGGAAATAATTTTTGTCGACGATTTTGGGACTGCGTTTTTTTTCTTCTTCCAATTTGCTTTTTATGGTGCACGGAAATTTTGAAGTTCAAAAATCAATCGAAAATTAACACTAGAAGGAGATGACATAGATATTCCTAATCGATTTTTAAAATTCGATAAAATTATTGAAGAAAAGTAGAACAATTTTTATTTTCGCCTTTGGTGGACTCGACCACTATACACAGCACATCACTCGTTAAGAACTTGATTCGTTGAATCTCCGAAAAAACCGATTTGATGGAAAACACACAAAAAATACGCACAGTGTCTCTCAGTCGAAATTGAATGCGCTCACTGAACACAGGCGAAAAAATATACAGCGTTAGCCACACAACACACGATGTTGCCTGGCATGTAACCAGCAGTTGACTAAATTCAACTCAAAACAAAAATTTCGCTCTCGCTATAGCTTGTGCTAAGCACAGGCGGCCGCACTCTGAGTCAAAATAATCAAACAGAAATAACAATAATAATCGGTACAACAACAACAACAACAGTGGTAGTAGCAGAAGCAGAAGCAACATAAACCCTAATATTCATCGACTATCGGTGGCAGAAAATATCGCTGATGTATGTATTGGTTCGATCGTACACATGCACAAACGCAATCCGAAGTGTTGCTGTCGCACGCTCTCTTCCCAAAGAAAATGAAATAAAAACAGTGCACACTCACACTGACGCACGTGCGTCTCGCACACATTCAGAGACACACTTCTACAGTCGCACAAAAACACATACGTGCGAGCACACACACACACTTAGCTACGGTACCGAACCGCAATCAATTTTTATGTACATGCATAAAAATCGGAGCGTGCGACAAACAAGCAGAAGAAGACGGCAATGAAGAAAAGAGGAAGAATACGTACGAGAAGCGGCTGAAATAAAGCATCGAATTCACACGAAGTTAACCGATTGCGAAAGAAGAAGAGGAAACGATACAGCCGAATATACCAGCGCATGGTACCGAACACACACATACCAAAGTTACCATCAATGTGTGTTCGATTTGCTGTCGAATGGAAGGAAATCATATTTGTAAACGAATATACTGAACGATTGCCAACACCAATACTTGCACGCAAGACGGTGTAACATCATTGACGGAAAAAGTCTCACTCACAAATGGGACGGGTGTTGGATGCGGCTCAACACGCCGCCGTCGCATATTTGTTTTGAGTGGAAATTCGTCGACACTCATTCAACGAGTTTTGCCGCTAGGAAGCCGTCGCCGTTGACATTGCATGGTTCCACGAAGCCGCCACCGCTCTCAGTCGTATACTTTCATTTCATTTCGTGATCATCGTATTCGTGCAGTAACTGTTCCATGGATGGGATCACTGTGCGCTTCTATTTACATGAATTATATTTTTGGCGTATTTCTTCGGAAGAGAATGGTTCCGACATTCAGCGTTCGCTCGGTCGCTCGGTCCGTCGTCGACTCGTTCGCCGAGAGCACTAATGCGTATGATATTCGAATAAGAATTTCGGCGGCTTATTTGTACGCATGTGTATGTGTGACGTTGGAGACTATGCGCAAAGGAGACAGAAAAAGTCTTTGTCTCCGCTCGTAATGAAGCCAGCATACGAATCAGACGTGAGCGAGAATGAGCACATGAATCGTTGTCGTCATTGCCGTCGTTGTCTCACAATTTCTCATATGGGAAAATCGAGTCGAACGCATACATGCGACGCACCACCGACAGGAAAAGATTTTTCGAAATTGTTTATATGAAATTTATTGGATGTGACTGGAGGAGCTTTTGCCGCTGCTGCTACCGCTGCTGCTGCTTTACTTATTGTAAGAGTGAAAAACTATACACGATTTGCCGCGAACGTGTGGGTATGAGTGAGATCTCACCGTGCATATTGTACGTAGTGCATGGTAGTATTGGTATTGTCACATCAGCGTACGCGCGCGCAATTCACATGTATTGCTACCAGTTTTTTGAATGTAAGTGTATTGATAAATCTGAATATCTATTGCTATCCCATTTTAGCAATAATTATTGGCTCCGCCTGTTTATTGTGTTACAGTGCGCGGCTTTCGTTTCGGAATCACACACAGTGCCGAGCAGATGAACGAAACGAAATGAAACGATATGCATGAGGGAAAAAAGAGCAAAAAACGAGAAATATCACACACCGTTGTGTTGTGTTGCACGCGTGTGAATGTGTGCTCGTGCCTGCCCATGTATGTGTGTCGCCTTTTTTGTCATTGCTTCGCTTCTGTGGTGTGCTCTATTATTCGTCTTCGATTAACGATCAGAATGAGGAATACATGTGTGGGTATATACACGTTAAGAATCATTGTTGATTTTGATTGTCGTTTTCGTCGCTTCTGTTATGTCTTTTCCCCTTTTTTCTTTAATTTTTCCGTGCTGTATTTAAGTGGTTTCCATCGCTCGGACGGTGAAATTACGGAATCATTGAGCTTCAAGTCGTAAATGCCAACCACCAATTTATGAACAATTATCGCAAATAATAATAATGCGTTCGATCGACACGGCGACATTGTATTTAAGACGTCAACGGTAGCAGCTGCAACGTCTAATACACACTGATCCGAAGGAAATTCTGTCTCTTTCGCTGCAGTTTGTCGCGTTCCATTTTTACTCTTTATTTTACTATTAATATTTTATTCCTATGCGTCGTTTTTTTGGACTCTCAAAGCCAACATACGTAGAAGCACACACACACACACACACATACACACATAGCACTATGAATGGAGAAATAGATGTATTCGTCCAATGGAATGGACTTGTGTACGATTCCGTCGCAGAAGTTGTTGTTGCTTCTCACTTGTCACACCGCTAGTGATGATTATGATATGGTTTCATCGTCCACCGTTTCATACACATAGTATGTTGGTATGTAGTGCGGAGAGAAGAAGGAGCGCGTCTTTCAACCGAACGATATACATATTATTACGTATGTATGGAAGCGACGCAAATTTTAGTGCGCATCATCTAACATACCGCGAATATATCGCATCGCTATTCGAGTATTTTATTCTTATTTCCTTTTTGTTAAACTACGTGTGTTCCGATTTTTTGTCGCCGTCAGATCGTTCGCATCGCATTTTTTATGCATTTTTTGCCCAACCTAAGTGTATGTGTAAAGCACTTCGTTCCCCCAAATGCAGAAAAAATGTGTTTTTTATTCCTTCTTCCAGTAGCAACAGCGGCATAGGGCGCCACATTTATATATCGCGCGTTTTTTGTATTGATCTGCTGTGCATTTACGTCGTAGCATGCCTTGCGCGCGCGAAACATCTAAGAGTAGGAGTGAGAATTAGATGAACTGGAAGATGGGATTCTTCGCTCAGCGAGAAATGGAATAGTGATCGATAGGTAACAAGGTATAAATTGCAGTGCAGTGAGCGGCTAGCTCGGATATGCTGTACCCTCACACCATGCTGTGAGCACCCGTATCGATAACTTGCATTATTTTCGGTATTATCGCATGACAAATTGGTAATAACAATATAGCTATGCGGTCATAGGTAGTGGCCAGTCTTCCATCATCATTGATTCTCAAATTTAGTTTTCTTTTTCTCTGTTTCTCCAATTATGTGTTCACATATGTACAGTACTTTTTCAAGTGAAGGATATCTCCCGTCTACCATAGCTACTTTTAATGTGAAATATACAAGCGCAATTGGCATAAGAGTAGCGGCTTGTGCTATCGATCGCAGTTTTCTCGGTTCTCATTTTACGCCGTATGCAACCTATGCACTTGCACATAAGTACTCAACTACCCGCCATCCAACTGCCATATGAACATAAAACATTTAAAAACTACTTTTCGCGATCCAATTTCATTTTTCATTGCTATTTATTCTCGGTTCGAACCGAACTTGCAATGCTTTGGGCTTTGCAATCTCTCTGCAGCACCTCGGTGGAGTTTTTTTCGTATTGGCAAATCGTGAAACGTTACTAAAGTCAGTGTCTAGTTCGAGAATGGGCTAGGTAGGCAGACAATGTGCTTCGAATTGCACACAAAATCCCGGAAATATTTTTCAGAGGAACAGTGGAGGAAAATTAAAACGATTTGAAAATGCTGCTGTGCTATTTATTCGACTTCTACTCTCCCCTCTTCCTTGTATTCTCATATGTGCAATTGCGATTCCCGTCGCTCTGGCTGAATAAAGAATTCTATACATTTTTTTATAGTTTTTTTTTTCGCAGCATAACTTCGAAAATTCGTTTAAGTTCTTTCATAAAGTATTTCAGTCTTTTTTAAGTGACGGTCAATAAATTGTTTTCATATGTTGCCTTTGAGACTTTGCCGCGCACAAAAATTGACCGATTCGAAGAAAATTTTATTAATGGCTATGATAAGATATTGTATGTATTCATATAGATATACCATGTACTGGCACTACCTACAACAAACTATTATTTATAGCTTTTATATAATATAGCTTTTTGTATTTTATTTTATATAAATATATAATTTGGTATTCTCAAAAAACTTGTTCATTCCAACGAATTCAATACGTGCCTGTTGTCGTTTGCATACGGTAGACTAGACACTACGTGGAAGACTTGCGATAAGAATACGGCGGGATATGTATAATTGTCTATCTGTGATTTTCGAGAAATTCGATGTCAACTGTGATTTGATTCGGTTTTTGTTGTTGTATAGTCCATGCTCTCATCGAGGCGCTCGTGAATTTTGAACGTGAAATGACTCATACATGTCTATAGATGAGCGTAGTTTTAATATATAAATAATTTACATTTTTAATAGTTCATGTTTTTGGGGACCGACAGATGTATTAGATGAGCCAGAAACGAAAAGGTTAAAAAACAAAAATGAACAGAAACAATTGCGGAGTTTTCTTTCAACTTTAATTCATTGTGCCGACTATGGTCGAAATGCCGGGTAGAAGTGGACATAAAAAATCACATTAAAATTAAATACATTGAAACTTTAATGTTTTCATGCGAACCACTACGTTCTAAATTAATAAAAGTATCGTTCGAGCACGCAAGCGTCACCTGTACCGACGACGATCAAATGGCTAATTCTTACGTGGAATTTCATCATGTCATGTTTTGCGATGGTTGCAACGAATTTTCAAGACTATTGAGTGTCGCAGTAACATTGAAATAAATCTCCCGTCATTTCTTTGTGAGCGGAGCATATATGTATGTATTTTGAATTTGGTACGCATCCACACTAAATTACATTGCAATAAACATGTGCACAAAATCAAAATGAAGACATGATGAATATACCGCATGTACGCTGTGTCGACGTGTGGAAATAAAAACAATAATAATAATGATGATGCGCGACTTCGCACGAATTCTTGTCTTATTCAAGATATGATTCTGAACAATTTATGACATCGTTCGTTGATCTTATCATTTTATTATTTATTTTTCTCTTTAAATACTTTTGTTGTTTATAGTTTAGTTGTTTGCCACGATTAACGATCGAAAAATCAAATAGGAAGATTACAGTTGCCCTTACTTTTGACGTCTTGTGTTTTGCTAGGCTGCGTTTTCTAGACAAATACCCTGCATGGATTTGAACGGTTCTTCTTATTAGTTTAGTTTTCTCCACATCTGACATTGGAACCACGTTGAAAGGTTCACACACAGGATCAGGAAAAAGTGTAAGTGTAATATTGGTTTTAAATAAGGATTATTTTCAGTACACAAAAAACACCGAATGTCCCAAATTTATATTTTTCGATTCCGAAGTACACTGACCGAAAATTTACTGTTTTTATCATGGTCTGATAACTGGCACGTATTTTCAATTTCATGTCTACCAACAGCCCCCTCGTTGCCGATATATAAGGCGTGTATTTGTTGTTGCACATTGACTTCTTCGTTTGTGGTTCAGTGCACTGAGCCAAAAATCTATGTGCATAGCACAGCGCGCTCTATGCGAAATCTATGCTATTTTTTATACATTATGAAGTTGTCTGAGCGAACTTCTGTTCCTACAACATAGGCCCTGTGCTATGAACAGAGCGAGTTAGGTGCGGTTAAAATCTTGGCCAATGCTCACCTTTCGTTCTAGACTATCAATGGGGCAAACATATCAACGCTCATGTGTCACTCAAATATGCACTGTTGCATTTGACAGAGAATGTGGGTGAGAGAATTGTCATATGCTCGTACGTTACTCGTACATTCATTCCAATTCTTGTCATTTAAAGACATTTTAGGTGAAGTGTCAGTATTTTCAGTTTTCTAGTACTGAATAGCCCCCGCTGAAAACCCTCATTTGAGGGCATATTAATCCACATGTATGCGAGCGTTTTGTGGATCAGGTCAAAAAGTGAAAAAACGGTAAATATTAAGGGGTCGTAGCATCGTCATTTTTCAACTAATTTCTATGTATGACATACATTGTATGTATGTTATCATTGGAAAGGTAACTTGTTATGATTTTCATATTTTTTTTATACAATATAAGTTCAGCAAATGACCTTTTCAACGAGCTACTATACATACCAATCAGTTGAAAAATGGCGGAGCTACGACCTCTTAAAAGCGACCCTTTTTCCACTGTTTGACCTGAAACGTCACATGGTCACAAATCATGAAAAAAGAAAGAAAAACGCTACATGTAATTTTTTTACGAGATGAAACTTTCCACAAAGTATGAGTCAAATCGAAAAGGTCCGGGCGCAGCTTTGATCGGTAAGATTTGAAATGGCGCATATGTTTCATTTGTAGCTGGGTTCAATTTTTTTTTACAGTTGTATTGAAAATTGGCATACGAAAATGGCTCTCGGAGCCAACAGCAATGTTTTTCTTTCGAAAGTCAATTTGAATACCTTTCCAATGGTACTTCCAATTTTATGGACAAGTTAAAGGTAATATTTTTTTCAAAAAAGGCCCGTAACTTCTGATCGGAGAGGTCAATGACCTACGGCGTCAACATTGACCTCTAAATTGAAAAAACTGTGACTTTTCACATTTACAATTTCTTACTAATTTTTGTTCTTATGAAAGTGAAACCATCTTATTATCTGCGATTGAAGCTTACTCTAATTTTTTTTGCGATTGCAAGTAAAGGCCATTTCGGTGCTGCCAACTTACCACTGTTCCATGTTGACACATTGAATACTGTTTGCTCTGTAATTAGACGCATCAACAAGAGGTCTCGAGAAAAAGAAAAGACCTGAAGAGGCAATGAGGCGCACAGGCCGTAAGGCCAAGCCGTCCGTCGAAGTAATACCTAACGGCACTCCGGGGGTACAAACGGCTGGAGACAGGGAAGGTGATTCTTTAGTCAGTAAGAATCTTACACTACTGGCATCGAACGCTTATCATCACCAGTGTCTTATGCAAGATTTTTTCACCTCAACCCAAAGAAAAACACACATATATAATTATGCACATTACACCGTGCTACATTTGATGAGATTTTTCAGCTCATTCGGACCGGACCACGTGCAAATGAAAGTTTGAGGAAAAAAA
>JANTFB010085546.1:0-14091 GCA_026546635.1 Porricondyla nigripennis | reverse complement strand
CGACAAGGACTATATGAGTGCCCAATTGAAGAAACGGATATATAATGAAATTGGTCAAAAACTCAACAAATCAGGTAGGCAGAGGGTACACTTCAAGCGCATATTTATTGTGTGCATCAATTTCGCAGTGCTCGTTCATGTTGAAAACTAACGGACCCAATCGAATTGAAATAATCTTTGAATTCGTCGCGAATGTGGAACGCTCTCCGACTTGAATTATTACCAACGGGATTCGCGGAAATGCTTATTAAATTATTGGGTGGTGTTGACATCTCATCATTAAAATTGGCTTGGCCCGGCGCCAGGATTTCTCATGTCGATTTTTTTTAGCTAGTTTAGTTCAGTCGAATAAATACAATACCTCGATATTGTGTGCGCTCGCCAATGGTCGAAATGGAAAAGAAAGAAGAACGAAAAATTCCCTGATAAAGAAGTGATACTTCAAGTATTGTCAATAGTGGCAAGATCGGCACCGATTGTACAAGATAAACCAATCGGCCCGATTGTAATCGTCACCGATTAAAATCGGCACCGATTGAAATCGGCGGAATACAAGAATAACAGAGTCTGTATCGGCCAGTGAAAATGCGGCTACGAAAAACGCGGAGACTTTCGGATGTTGCGTACCTAAAAATCACCCGAAACTTTGTGTATCGTACCGTAAAGTTATTTGAGGATACTGATGGAATAAGTATTGTGCGAGCGCCACTAGGCATCGATGCCGTGCTAGATCGAAATCGTTGATTATGCGTCGCAAGTGCGCGAACCATGCCCACCGACGAATCCTGTTTACTGACGAGAAAATTTTCGTTCAACAAAGAGAACCATAGGCATAGAGTCATCAAAACAAACGTCCGAAGTCAGTCCGAGATGAGTGATGCCGCAGTGAGTGAACATATTAAATTATTTATAACATGTTCTGCTCCGAAATATAGAATCACCAAAGTGACCATAAGAACCACCCTATTGGTCCGAAAGACCTCCCTAATGATCGCAAGGGCAACTTCGGTGAACCTAAGAGTTACTCTGACAAACTTAGCGTGACCATAGGTAACCATAGTGACTACCATAGTGATAGCAAAAGCCACCCTATCGAACCTGGGAACCACCCCAATGAACTGGAGAACCGCAGTGAGGAGCCTGAGGATCACCTGATTTCGAAATGTCGCCGATATTCTAGTATTTGGCTACATTCAGTCGCCCAAATATGACGTACGGCAATCTTTCGGCTGGAGCCGTTCTCGAAATAGCGTTTTTGGCAACCCACAAAAAACATACATGGCTTAGCCGATGATTTTTTTTTCTCTGAAAGTTTCTACGGTATAAGAAAAAAGGAATCATATCAATATCAAAAAATTCCATCAGCTTGTTGTTCAGTAGTCAGTACCTTTTGGTTTATATATATATTTTTTCAACTTGACTTCGAAGCCCGGAATGAGAAATGAGTTCTGTTTAAAAAAATGAATTCGCTGCCGTCGCGAGCGAAATCGCAATGAAAACTTTCCAGCATACAGAAGGCATTTCAGAACGGATAAATTACGAAACATTATGATACTACAGTACACAATATGAACGTTTTTTTTTTCAGATGCAAAAATATTTCCCGGTTCACAGAACTCGTCTATATCGATAGCCAGTCATGGATAGACATATCGGTTCCATTGGAGACGAAACATACCAAAATGAGCATCCGCACCGACAGTGAGAACGAATAATAATACGTATTCGTATCGTGGATATCGTGGAATGATGCTTGAAGTATTCTATTATCCATTATTATTATTATTATTATTGCGGCTGTCGCTATTATGTATTGTCACCGATTCAACTCCGCATCACTGCGACGGCAGCTGCCTTTCTGCTATTGCGGAATCTTTTCAAGCAAAACAAGCAGAAGAGGACGTCACACTTGATCGGGTCTTTTGTTCGACGTCATTATCATGGAGAGGCAGACATATGACAATTCGAAGAATTTGTCGTTCTGGAAACGAACATTCTGCAACAGAATATCTTATCATATAAAAATACATGTTGAGGAGCTATTCAACGTCATAGATGCTTGTTGTAGCGCAGAACGATTGCAATTTAAATGGAAGGAGGGAAAGTGCGTTGTGCGGAGCGACCATGTTCTCGAACGCATCTCTATTCTCCCCTCTTCACTTGCTCTGTTAATTTTATCTATACTCTGTTTCCTTCTTCCTTCCTGCATTTTCCATTTTCTGAATTTTCACCAAAAAGATGTCCTTCGTGGGATTCATACGAAGCGGATACTTTTTTTTTATCCATTTCAGATGATTTGCGGACGCGGCTATTTATTTCAATTCGGAATATGTGAATTGCAATATTCAACTGTGGTTGCTGAATGCCTGAATTCTGAACGCGAACGTTTGAAATTTAATTTCCGTAGATTAGTTCAGTTAATGCACCATTCAATTAAAATTAATGACGATTGCAGTCATTCCCTGAAGGGAAACGAAAGGGTATGCGCACTGTGCACCAGCGATCGAAAGTTCAACAGAACAAGGCGCAACCCTTCCTCGATTTCGTCCCGCGAAACAAATTAATCATGGCGCAGCAATCAAAAGAGACATAACAACAAATGAGCACAATAAATATCAGAGGCAGCGTTCCGATGGCCGTTCTCTTCTGCGACGAGTGTATAATTACTTCAAATATATCATTCGATTGGATGGAGGAAATTTTCTTATTTTGTTGTTATGTCCTGAATGCTTGGTGTCGATACCTTTCGAATTCTTTACATTCTGACGTTATTCCCTTACATGTATGCTTCGTGCAATGGTCCAAGGTTAAAGCCATATCAAACAATCGGGATCGACAAAACCCGTTTGCCGCTCTGCAGTGCTGGCTGCTGGCCCTCGATCAAGTCAAAAGTGATTGACTTTCAACCGACGAGGATTGAGGAATAATTACCACATTGAACGGCACAGAAACTTCAAGTGTGAATTTGAAGGGCTTTAATTATGACTTAATTAACACTTTGAGATTACACAATTTATCCATTGCATTTGATTGTATCGTACACTGTGCAGCGTACAGTCGCTCTTATAAACTAACCCTATTAGTGGGAGCGCACCGCACCGAGCCGGGCGTCTCAACATCTGCCCAATCACTCTGAATTCCACGCTCACCAAACCGATTCGAATGTGGTTTTCATTTTTGATTCCTTACTATTCATCTAAGTCCGTCCAATTGTTGTTTTGCGGCCTCGATGATATGAAACGACGGCGAACACACATGATGCATGACTTTTTCTACACCTATCCAGGCCAAGATGCAATAGTCTTGAGCTCGGGCTCATGACGATGCATACGGCAACATGGGAGTCTTTCAACAAATGCAATCGATTTATTCAATTCATCGTATTTTATTGTGTTTATTCCTCATTTATATCTGAATCGATCATGGCATGGTGTGGTGTGCGATGATGATGTCTGGAATGATTTGGATAATGCAAGGGAACACAACGTGCCACAATTATTCCATTCTGATCCGATTCATTCAAGTTTCATTTTGAGTGAGTTCGTCCAAATCTTATGCTCACAGCTCTCATTCAACGTCCATTTTATTCGGACTTCATTAAAGCAAGCTCCCAAGCCTTTCGAATTTAGATCTTCTAATCTAGTACGAGTTATACAATAAGGCGCTTAACATTTGGCGCGTTGGACACTTGTTGACGACTTGGGTATCGTTTCTCTACCGATATGTCAAACGAGCGAGTTGTCAAAACGATCTAAAATGCGTCAATCATGATGTAAACCGAATTGCGCCTAATGAACGACTAGAATGAAAATGAAATAGTTGTGGCGAATTGTGTTACCTTGGAATTGTATTCCCATTGTAACTCTGCAATGATTTCGTTGCTTTTCATCGGCAAAAAGGATTACGTTGATTTATCACGATGACACCGACAGTCTAGTGTATAAAGCATCTAGAGAAACCTATGCAGTATGCTCTGCTCTCGTATTCGTGTGATTTATTTGTTCATTTAATGTTGTCTATGCTCGGCGCGTTATATTATTATGAACGTTAACAGAATACATGAGCATGATCGAACGTTATCATTGTGAATCTTCATCTGAGCGCCCACTTGTGATTCGTGAGTTGAGGAATTCTGATCTCATATGATCGACCACGACTGATAGTTGTGCATTATGAAAAAAACACGAAATACAGCATGTCTGATAGCGAGCATGATTCGATTAGTAATGCCAGAGCTGTAATTAGAAGTTGAGAGACTTCCCAGACGAAAATGGTGACTCCCGGATGGTTTTCGAGTAGATGTCATCAGGATGTTGTGAAAGGAATAGAATTGGTAGGAACGGTAGATAAAGCACTCCTGAGCCCGACGACCACAAACTCTTTGATCAGTCCATATGAAGTGCACAGTGCGGTGGTGAGCTACAGGCCAAGGAACTTACCCTCGCCCGTTAACGCCGTACGAAAAAATGCACAGGAAATAGGGAAATATTTTGATATTGAGATTTTGCCTCCTCACCATCATTTGATTGGAGAATATTCATCGCTTTTAATGGAAATAATCCTTTCACTTAATCGCTCTCCGATCGAATTCGATTCGCACTCTCTTCCCGTCAACCATGCTGACACCGAACAAACAATCCAGACTAAATATCCATCTTCAAACATATGCGGTCGTGCGAAAGACGTCGGAATAAGTACTGATGAAGCTGGTGGTCCGTTTACGGAGGACGTGATCTGCGCTGGCACAAACTAGCGTACAGCCCAAACACATTTTTGAAATTAACACATGAAGCGATACCGCCTCATTGAACCGTGTACGCATATTAGTAGCATCGCCGATAGCGGACCGAAGGGGACAACTGAAGAACATTGTTGTTTCTTTTCTGCCGAACTAAACTGGATTGAATTGCGGCTCAATTGCACGCGCATCTCGATCGTGGTTGCGAACTCCGGTTTCTGCAGGAGAGACAAAAAGTAAAAGAAGGGTATACGAGCCGTCCGCGCGTTCGCAATTCGCATACAAAATAATTGGTGAACGTGACTCGTGAGCGGTGAGCAATGCATTCATACGTTTCTTCTTTCCACTCTGCCATCCGATACCTTCCAATGTGAGTTTTATTTTCGTAATAATATGATATAATAATATTGTATTAATTGAAACGAAGCGGAAACATCAACTGAATTATTACGACTGCGCGTGTGCATGTTCATTTGTTCATCGAGCATGTTCGACTAATATTTGAGATTTGCAGCACGCAACGGCAACAGTTGGCGTCGATGGTCCGACTAAACTGAGGCGCTCGTGTATTCCACTCAATTTGTTAACCATTCAGCCATTTCTCTGTCCCAGCTCCCATTAATTATAGAAATGGTAACCTGGTTCGTTTTTTTCATCTTCGGACTATCGTAAATGAGTGCAGGCGAGAAAACGATTGCATTCGCATTGGTTTGAAAAAAGAAAGGCGATGCTATCCTGTCTCCGACTACTACGTTGTAAGCCAACAGTGCTCAATGCACCGTCACCACCACCATCATTGACCGATGCGGTTCACATCGTTATTTTTCTTTGATCTTCCGGGACGGTTCGTTGTTCTTCTTCTTAATTACCTGTGTGTGCGTGGTGTATTCAACGCCAATTCGTTGCGGTCGTCGCCAGTAAATAGACGAATGCATTTTTTGTTCGATGCGTGCGAATGTGCTTGTGTGCCGGTCTCTCATTCTCTTTACATTTCCGAATGATGCCAACAGGCAGTGTGCACGGTGCGTGTTTATTTGAAAAACGGAAAGAAAATAAATGCTATCGAAAGGCACACACATGATGGATGCCTTCGCATATCGGACATTGTACGCATTGCAGTTCTTTTTTCTCTCTCGCTATGCGACGGTCCAGTGTTTGGTCGATTACAGCTGGGGAAAAAATGCCGATTGTAAAACGATTTGAAGGAACTGAACTATGCACAATACCCATTAAATGGTTTAATAGCTCACGTTTTGCCGACATCAAATGCATTTACGATGCAATTTAGTTTCATTTATTCGATTTAATTGTCGCTACGCGCAATCAAGTCTATGGAATGTTCCGAGGTGTGGACGCTTGCATGAATCATTTTTTTATGATTCTGCGATTTTCCTCCTTCCCCTTCGTCATCCGTTTCCAATGCTGAGAAGATAGCGTTTATTGTAGTCATGACCATTGTCACTGGCATTCGGTTTGATCTCGGACAATGGGCCCATAATTCAATTGAGCGGTGACGAGAAGTGTAGAAAATACTGACGCATTAAATTGTCGCCACTCGTCTAATTGCATTCGATTCGGCAATTTATGTGCATTTCCTCATCAACGACACAAACACTCGAAACGAAGACGATGCGTGGAGTGCAACAATGCAGAGTATCGTCGCATACGTAAATGCCCGCCGAGCGTTTGCATGTCTAGCAATTACACTGTCGTCTGGTCCCACCCTTTTCCGTTTATTTATTTCGCTCGTTTATTCGCAATCACAATCTTCACTTTTTATTGTCGATTGCCACGCATATCGGATCATATCGTTATTCGTTGCGCGAAGTGTTGTCATCGGAATCAGAGGGACGATAGAATATGCGAGAAGACCCGCGCGTGTGCGTGCAGTTTGTATTTTTATTGTTACATTTCAATAAAATGTGAATCCTTGAAGAGCACTAGGAGGCAGCTCCGAACAGCTGTGCGTCAGCCGGCAGAGCCACACAGATTACAATAATTGAATTTAATGCACATAAATGGTTTAATTTATTGTTTATTGTTAATGCGCAACGTGCATATCGTCATCTCGTCTCCGGTGAGTATGCGCGCGTACACACCACACAAGCCCATTTCGAAGTTCGAGTGGACTGGGGAGAGCAACAGCAGCGCTGGGGATCTGACAGAAAAATTGCCGTGTCTCGAAACATTTGAATTGTTTTCGCTTCGATTATTTCAATTTACAATTTTTCAATACGATTTCACACAGGGAACGACCATCGCCGCACCGTAACTTTTCGCTCCACGGCACGATGTGTATTCACTTCTACCGGTTCCGCCGCCAAAGACATATGGGAGTGAATGGAGGACAAATGTTCCATTGAATCGAAGAAAAATGTCTCCGTTTTTGCATTGAATGCAATCGACGATGAGATTTCGTTTTAGGAAAAGGAATTATCCAACCAGCCGCACACCATGATCGAGTTTGTCTCCATTTTATTTCGTTGCCATCGCGAATACGAGTTCAAAATACACATCGGCAATTTGAAAGAAGTGAACGGACGACAAATGTAAGAACAAACCACTAATCCACATGGTTGCCAACTGCATTTTTTCGCGCAAAAGGCGAGATTATCGTGCGTTCATACTTGCAATCGACGAGGTGCGTCGAAGCAAACGCCAAATACGTTGCACCTGTGCATCGATTACGGCGACTAGGGTGGTTTTATCGATGAAATCTTTTCGAGTTCCCCTGAACACCCCCCCCGGTGCCAAAAGAATCCACTCGACGTGCTAAAATCCTCAAGTAAGTTCCGAATCGAGCAAATATTTAGTGTTGTTCGATACAGTTGAAACTTTCATTAGAATTTTTACTCGTCAAGAGGCACCTCTTCGCGCCGGGACATCATGAAAAATCGGAAAAAATCATCTTCACAACCATCCTAATACAGCCATCCATCATCATGTTGTGTCGTCTCGTCACATCGATCTGGCAATCCATATTCACGATCTTGAAACTACAGAATAACTGCTTAGGATCTTTTTCCAATAGAATGGAAACCGAACGGCAAACTGACAGTTCTTCACCGTGTGAAAGTGCAGAATGGGAATCCCAATATATTCTATTCTGCTTGACAGTTCGTGGATGAAGCGGTTTGCGTCTTCACTATGGAAACTCGTAGTAGAGATTGACTGAGTCATTGGCTACTCATACTCAGTGACTACGATTTTTCATAGTGAAGACACGAACCAATAGCAGCTTCATACACGAGTTGTCAAACAGAATAGAATCTAGTGGGACTCTCATTCTGCACTTTCACAAGGGAGTATTCAACACAACGGCTGCCATATCGCGTATCGGTGAACATTAAACAAACACAAATCTTAACACGTTGCCTGCCACGCCAAAACCGAGAAAATTACTCGAAATTGTTATTTTAGAAAAGTAGCTGCCATTTCCAGAAAAATTCACGTATAGTGGGCAGCTTGGTCTTGTTGGAAAGGTATCCAGATGGACTTTTCATTTTTGGCGGGATTTTTGACTTGTCATTTTTGGTTTGGCGTTGCTATGGCCAAGACTAACAAGATGGACCCTTCGAAGATTGGCTGCCGTTGCCACAAAATTCGACCTACAGGCTACAGGAGTCAACTTGGGCTTCTTGGATAGGTGGAAGTCGCAGCTATACATTGACGTTCCTGCGACAACACTTTTCTTTTTCGCAATTAGTGTTGCCATAGCAACGAAAAATACCCCAAATTCGTCGCAATGGCAACACCCTTTCTGATGCAAAAATCGCTGCAGTAGCAACAGATATGAATAGGTAATATTTTCACCTTTCCAACAAGCCCGACCTGTTGACTCTACGTTAACTTTTGTGGAAACGGCAGCCATTTTTCTAAAGGTCCACAAAAAACTGCTGCCAGGTCAAATTGACCTGACGTGGCAGTCAACGTGTTAACTTCAAATCCGCCGTGCATGGAAAGCGAATCTTGCGGTGCGCCACAACAACTAAGATTCGTTCTATTCTATCGATTCTGACATCCAGAACATGTCCGCCATCACATGTATTATGAATTTCGTGAGCCAACCGAACAGCATGCTCAGTCTCAGAAGTCGCAACTAGTCGACAGTCGAGTAGGAGAAGTGTAATTTAATAGTCCTTAGCGCGCACTATAATTAACAACTAATTCAAATCACGTGTCCAGTACACGGTGTGGCGGTGCGCTAGCCACTTCTAGTGCACACACATTTCAACTCGTTCGGCGTATTGGTGTATGTGTGTTCAATCAAACGAATGCATCAACCGTCTCCGGCGACCCAACGAATGCAATCGAATCTTTGCTTTGTGCGTTGAGCGCAGCGGGATATCTGAATGAGAGCGCATTCGTACTGTTTACATGCTGGTGCGGCTCTCGACGAACACGGCACATAACAACAACTCAATGCTGACGCCTGATTTCTTAATTCGAAACCAGAAAAAAACGAAAGAAAATCCGAAATACCCGTTCTTATTCACGGTTTGAGCCATGCCATGCCCGGCTCTTGCTCCGCTCTCATCGCGTGGTATGTGTTCTCGAGATCTGTACCATTTCAGCAGTTTATGCCATCATCCGATTTATTTATACGAGCTAATTAAATAGTAATAAAAACATTTATTCCTTCTTTTCCATCCTTCACTCGTTTCGGTCAATTCATTCTTCTTTGTGTGTGTGTGTGTGTGCCTCCGACGCTCGGTCACACACGTACGCGTACCACGTTCGCATGTATCGGTTTAACGATCGAATGCACACTCGCTCTCTCACAGCACACTTTCGTTGAGTATATGGCACTTTGGAGGTGTTTTGATGCTGCCGCTTTTAACATAACTTACAATTTTAATAAATTAACCAGTTATACTGTGAACGCTGTGATTGCGCTCTTGCCTGCTGAATGGTGACTGACTAAAGTAACGATTTAGTGCATTCTGACTCTGAGCCCTCTTGTCATTTTGGAGTGTCACAATAGTAGTGCGGCGGGGTGTGGGCATCACCGTTTCCATTCCGTTTGCCCCTAGAATTCCTCCTGTGCAGATGTGTTCGGCACTCAGATTTTGATGCGAGCGAATGGTAGGACGGGTAGACATAGACACTGTCGACAGTATTTTCGCTGGAATACATTCCTGCATTCGACGCATCCATGCGATCGACGAGCAAGTCATCGTGAATGGGAATACAAATTGAATTCATTTGTTTACGAAATGTGTTAATTGAAAAGATTTATTGTGCGTTCGTGTGTTGTAAGTTGTGATGGTGAATCGAGTGGATTATTTACATTTCCCATTTGCGTTAATTTCGTTTTGTTAAATGGGCAAAAAGTTGCTGCTGGCTTCCCCACGGTGAGCATCATCTATGCCAGAGTTTCTCGTGTGCGTCCAAATGCCTTTTGCATTCTTTGCCGCGATCCCATGGTCGGTGTAGGCAGAAGTTGAAGCATAGACGATATACTTTCCGTAGAATGCGCGCTAGCGCCATTGCATTGCTCTTCATTTTATGTTGGACGTTTTGAATGGTGAACAGTCTTAGAATTTGAATCGCCTACATCGTAGGCGATTCAAGGATACAGTGTTGCAACAGCCTACATTACATATGCGTGGCTGGCGACACGCGTACGCCGTATGACCGTACGTCATCTTGAGAATGTCGCAACGCTTGTAGCACCCGGATTCCACTGACTCATTCGTTGAGCGAGTACTACGTGAAATATGTGTTCGACTTTATCACTTAACAACCGAAGATCTGTCGTTACAGCCGTCTCACTTTTAAATGTTTTGTCTGGTCTGTTTTTATGATTTGGTAGCCGAAAATCCGCTGCTGATGGAGCCCATAAATTCCCGTGTCGCAACTGCTTACATTGGAATTTCAAGTCTCTTTCGGTAGACGAGCTTAGGAATTCCAAAATCGTCTGCATGCCGTGCATAGGTTTCCACTTACGACTCAAATGGTGACGCTCTTCATTCATCTCAAGCCACAGAGGCAGTCGTTGCAGTCTTCTAGTCTAGAACAACGTTTCCTCTCGATTTTGCAGCAACCATTCTAGTTCTGCAACCATTCTAATATGCATCGTGTTGATGCCCTCTTGGCTGTTTTCGCTGATTTCGGGAACGACGACGTTCTGCAATGCATCGCTCAAACAAATATGCTGCTTCGCGCACTTTCAAAATCGAAGGAAGTAATACATCATCGCTTAGTAACAGCGCTCGATCGACTACATTGTCGTCGCACGGTCAAATTAGCATTATGTATTATTACTTTTCCCGGAACGGCTCCATGGGAACGCCTTTCTTTCGAAAGTTAGTCACAGACCGCACTTGCATCTACTACTGATAAATTTTATGTTTATTTTTGTTCCTTATACGTCGTTTCGTTTATTATTTTTCCAAAGTAATTAAGATAAAAGGCAACACAAAACACAAGACAAGCAATTAAAATTACATTTCGTTACGTCATGGCAGAGTATGCATATGATATGTTTACGCGGCATGTTAGACTGGGTTTTCCGGAAAAAAGCTCCACCGCATCGTTTTCATGTAGTTTTTCGCAAAAAAAAAGAAGGGCACAAGCCCGACATCTATACCTCCCACTCCATGATAGCCATAATTCTTTGAGATTTTTTTTTCGTTCTTGAAAATAAAAATGACGTCAAAACACCAATAACGTTCCATCCTTCCACACCATATATCATTTAACGAAATTGGACTAAAAATTTGGAAAATCGTTCTTTTTTTTTCATCAAAATCAAAAACTTATCGTTAACATGGAGTGATAGGTATCGATGTCGAACTTCTTCTTTCCATTTTTTTGCGAAAAGCTACATGTGGCGGAGATTTTTTTTCGAAAAAAAAACTGTCTAGCGGTACGCGTACGTTGCCTGATTTGATGAAAAATCGAGCGCAAGTAAAAGGTAAACATTTGAAGTTGAACGTTGAAGTTCGTAATACATCTGAGTCGGTGCGGACGAAAATGCAGCATAAAGAGAATCGTCACTGTGAAACCGACGCTGGGATTTTTTTTCAATAAAAACGAAATAGAGCATTCTTTTCAAGAGGTCATTTCGCACACCCCAAATTCGAAGCGGAGGCATTTTTCAGTGTGAAGTGACTAGCACAACAGATTTTCAATGGTGGATGTCCACTCTCAACTGGGTGAACATCCACCACTTCGATAAATGGTGGACTGGGATGAACTTGTACTGTGTCATTCTAGTTCTAGGGAAGTACCTTTCGTCAGCCGCTTCCATCGCCACAAGATCAGCCATTGTTGCGGTCCAAAATGAGAATTCTCTGTTTCGTTTTTTCTCGGAGACTGATACTATGACAGCTAGACAGTGCAGAATGACTTTTGGAACAGCGCCACTGCGACTAGTTTTTTCAGCCATAGTTATTAGTGCATCGGTGCCATATTTGCTTTCGTTGTTGTATTGTATTTTTGGATCAGAGTGGAAGAGGGGCTACGCAAAAAAAAAAAATCGGCTGTCGTATGTAATTTGACCTTTTCACAGTTTCAATTATCTTTTTTCAAATAACCCGTTCTGCCTTCCTATTCTCAACGGTTCATATACGCATAACGGCCATAACGCGTTTCGGTCGGTGAATACTCCGGGCAAACTATACCCTAGTCAATTCGAAAGGATCAAACTGCAAGTGATCGCAATATATCCGCAGACTGATTCGTTGTTTCAGTTCAAAACATCGCGCCTGAAGCTTCAGACACGGCAAAGATGAAGAGAAAATAGCAATAGTCGACCAGAATCCCAAATGACGTTGCCGATTCAATTCACACATTGACCTGCGTAAAGCTCGTCGAGCATGCCAAAATACACTAACATTGTTGGCGTTTCACACGTAGATCAATTACCCTGTGGCCTTATGCGTCGCAACGTTCATTAGAGAATGAAAATTGTCCACTACACTTCCGCAAGAAGTTTGCACAACTAGTTTGCTTTGTTTGCTTCGAACAGCTAAGCCCATATTTCATTCGTTTCCCGCTTCGAAATGTTGCCGGAGCAAAGAAAACAGAGAAAGCAAATACACTTTTCCACTTACATCCATGTCGGTGCACCTTGTAATCCATGGGTGCTCGATATGCGCTGACATAAAGTCAACATGACAATCAGTGGTATCGGCCACGTCCACTTAGCTCGATTCGGGCGTAAATCCATCATGTTGATGCTGTCGGTGTGACGTTGTCTGTTGTGAACAATGAAATTCTCCAAAAATATAACAGGGAGAGATGAAGAAGCACGTCGACGAGACAAAACCACTGGAATTTATTTCACTCTTTTGTTTGTCTGGCGTTCGTATAGATGCAACAGAACATACAAAAAAAACTAGAAACAATGTTGCACTTGGTGTCTCCTTTCCACTTTTTTCTTTCAAATGGAACTCTGGTGATCAAGATTCATCGCATTCGTTTTTTTTAACGAATCCAGTTGTGCCCTGCTCGGCACCGATATGGAACAAAAAGATCGAAACACTTCACTTTGCTTTTCTGTTCTTCATTTCATTCGAACAATCGTCATTTCGGTTGATTACACTTCATTTTTCACTATTAAAACTGTTGGTGCCTTTTTCCTTTCGCTCCTCAAACGCGCGTACACGAAACTATCCACAACTCACTTCCAGCACAGCAAACAAACGCGCTTACAAGAAAAGGGAATTACGTTTTGTTGGAACTTGAAGCGACTGACCGACGATGAATGAGATGCGGTGGTGACAATTGGTGTCACTCACACACGCGCACACCAAGCAGATCCCAGCATTCAGCGGCGACTAATGGTGGAACTTTTCACTGGAAAGAAAGAAGAGAATAAGGGAATAATATTTGATAATTTGTCCATTAGAAGACCGAACGGATTCGTCTTTTTTCGCCACTCCCGACTTTTGGAATATTCGAATGAACGAAAATATTTGTATGAATTCTCGCGGAAACTATAGGATCTTCACAAATTGTTTCTGAGCTCTTGAGCTTACAAAATACAAACTTTCATTCGCCACGTTCGTTCAGCGTCGACAAATGAACCCGCGTAGATTCAAGGGCCATAAGCTCATGAAATGGGGGAGAAACAGTCAACAGCGAACTCATTAAAAATGCGAATGCAAAAAAAAAGTTTCGTTTTCACGTCTGGCTCGGCCGCTAGAAGCAACACAGACAGGCCAGCAAAATCGGCTGATACTCAAGAAGTGTACTTGAAGACTTGCATTCCGACCCCGAAGAATACAAAAAAAATATTATGCAAAATATTCGCAGGTAAAATATCATGCACAGTACCTACGATTTGCGCATATGATATAGGTATGTATAAACTGAAGCGGAATTGGGAGGTGAACGATGACGAT
>JANTFB010084435.1:0-12343 GCA_026546635.1 Porricondyla nigripennis | reverse complement strand
GGCGCGTCAAAGGAAGCAGCGCACAGCAACCCATATCGGTTCTCTTTTCTCTTTTATTTTCGCCTCTAATATTGTGCCAATGAGCTCGTACGCACGCGCTTCGGCTTGTATGCGATGTGCGCGCGTGACGCTGGGCTCTGACAGACTTGGCAGGCATTTATTATTGATGCGCCAAATATGTTGACATTGTTTCTGTTCTCTTTTTCCCTTTGTTTCGACTGCTGCGTCTTCCATTCGACTGCTCTCTCACTCACTCCACTGCCGGTCTATGGTCTATGCGAATGTGTTAATGGTTGGAGCCGCGCCTGGAACATGCCGGCGGCCCAAACGAATTCGCCCGGTGCGAATGTGTAACATAATAAATTGCGCATGTAGTTGCGTAGAGTTAGCGTAGGGTATATGCTGCGTCAAAAAGGTCAATGTCGTTCGGTTTTCAACCTCATGAATTGAAGGCCAACATGCCGAAAATCGCATACCATGTTCGATGTTCCCGATTAGAATAAACCGCATAAATGTATTTTATGTGCCCCGGTGCCTGTGCATATACACACCTCTATATACAGCGTAGTGTGGCCGGGCATGGTGCGCGGTGTGATTGGAGCGAGCGCGGACCGCCAACACTATTGCATCATTTACCATTCCATTGCGCGTATGGCCAATCCCAATCGTTCCGCATTTATTCATTCGTCTTTCTTTTCCACACAGCTATTTCGTTCTATTGCGATTCAAACGAACGATCTCGGCCGCACGATAATTCGATTCTCGTTGCTACTCTTTTTTCGCGTGCGAGACTTCTTCTTCCGCTGGCCGACCGTTTGCGTCAGTGTGGGAACGTGAGCAATTTAGATTCATCTCTTCTATTTTTATGTACATGTTCGGCTCACCCCTCCTCCTCCTCCGGGTGCCCCCGCTCCCCCCTTTCACCATTTTATTTACGTTTCGGTTGGCTTCTTCCTTATGTATTTATTGTTATTCCTAATATTATTTGAAATTCATTTTGTTCGTGGTTGGCTGACACACTGGCCGGCGTCCATGTGATGTTGCGCGTAATTACTCTGTGAATCTTGTTGAGCGGCGTGAGAGCGCTCATTGGGGTCTTCTTTCCATCGTGTTCGTCGGACGCGCGAAAAAAGACCAAAAAAAAATAAATAAACACAAAATTGACAGCGACGACGCGCACCCAACGATGAATAAATGTGTGGCCGAACGTGGTCGCATCGCATACAAATGATGGACAATTTACAATTCGAAATATTAACTTGATTTTCGTTTCCTACTCGTTTTTCGTTTCATTTTTTCGCGAAACGTCGACGCTTTGTTTTGGCACAATTCGGTTTTGATTTCGTGTGCGACCGAACGATATACAAATTGGAGTCGTTCCGTACCTCCGTCGAACATGTGCATCGAGTTGCGAATTTTCTAATTTCTTTGCCGCGTTTGCCATTTCGCGCTTGTCCCCGTTCACGGGAAATATATTCAAATAAATGAGAGCTACATGTTCGCGCAGCTATCGCGCCGACCAGTTAAAAATGCATGGATAAACGTGATGCGCATCGGGTCGCCACAAATGAGGTCCGGCATTCACCTGTCGAATGTGGTAGGTACGCGCGCCAAATCCAAAAATGTGAAAATCCATTCTGCACGGCAGCTAGAGCTAGATTTCGGTCACATTCTGTTGCGGTCAACTTCCGCGAACAAACGAGTCAAGGTCACGATCATCGTTGACGAAGTGGCACAAGTGCGCGCACGAGGGACTCATTCTCGCAAACGATTTTTCACGCATTTCACGATCGGTCGACGGACGCACACAGTCACACCAATTCGTACGATCGCTCAAGTAGCGCCTGTCAATCATCACGCTTGTCATTTGTTTTTCAGCCGGTGATCTCAACCGCTTCGTTCCACGAGAGACGAACCATTTCAGCGGATCAGCAGCAATAATGAATATCGAAGAGAGCCCATTTTTCGGTCGATCGCCCAACGACTTTCGCACATTTCATGCGTTGCGCCAACACCGAAACCATCACAATGGAATTTAGCGGAAAATATAGAATTCGATCGGTGATCATGATCAAGATCGTTTTTTTTCGGACGCAGAATGCGAACACGGTGGCGCACAGTTCATGCACCTGAAGATAAACTCATGTTTGCCTAGCAATGGAATTACGTAATCGTGCGCACATATTGATATTATCGCAACCTTCCCGATGTCGCATCATATACTCATTGGCAATGTGCGTTGCGCACACGCGCAGCGCGTTTGTAGCGAATTTGAAGTGAACAAAAAAAAATGAAAATGAATCGACACCATACTGTATGCGTATGATATGTCTAGGCATGTACGATTTGTACAAACCGAATAAATAAATTCGCTCGCGTCGAGCAACCGACCGCACACTTATGCGAGAGAAAAAAAGCGCGAAAAAGCGACCTGTTAAATAACAATAAAGCAACAAAAAAAAACTTGCCCCGCATATGGACATGACCATTATTCGGTTTTTGAACTCATCGTTTCGCGAAATACATCGCAGATCAAGGTTACTCTTGATTGCTGAATTGGCAATATGGAGTCGAGCGTGTGTTGTGGCACACACACGCGCGTACGCACACACGCACAACAGCCATCTCGCCATGCCAAAACCAACGGGGCAAGCGTGCGACCGACAGTGCATCAAAAATGCTTATAGTTTGAATTTGAAGGTCACATCACATTGCGCTGTATGTATTTTCGTTCTCCTGTGAATCACAACGATGGCAGGCTGTTGCTCGTGCCATTTTGTCGTTTCTGGTTTTCTCTCACAATTTCTTGCTCGCTTTTCCGACACATTTCCATCGGCGATACTGTGGACAGAAGGCGCCGCCGCATCATTTCTTCAATTTAGAACACTCCTTCCATGTCTTCGTGCGCGTAGATGCTCTTGCGCAATGCGTACGTACCACAGCGATTACAATCGACGCCAACTAGCCCGACGAAAAAAAACCACTCACACTCACAACCTGTCTCTGTGCAGGTCTGGGAAGTGAACTCTAGGTATCACGTCCGTAAATAGAATTCAATGCCAACTCAAGTCGCGTTGCGCATGCGATGTGACAGTTCATCGTTTGCGCACCGAACAAGATCGAAATAACCGAAAGGAGAAAATAATTATCTGCGCTAATAACCTGACGGAAAACTGAGCAACGTAAAGTGTAGCCGTTTATTTATAATCGTCCCTTTGCCGTTACGTCAATGCTGCTCCTTCCCCGAGACGACAGTCAATCCTACTGATACCCACTGTGGCCCAAGCACGAATACGAGGTGGCCCAAAATGTTGCTCTTCCCGTTTTGCGTGGGCCGCGGCAGCTGTGTGGCTCACTCGCATTCCGTTCCACTTTCCTCTCACCGAACGCAATCCAGTTCCTTCGGGCCAGACACTGAGCCATCTCTTCGATCCTCCGTAACACAATTCAATCCATATTACCGGAGCAGGTTAGCGACCAAATGTGAATTCGATATGAAGGAAGATGAAACGAAACGAAACCACCAAGAGCCGTTAATTTTCTGAATTTTGAATTTCAGTTCCTCGTTCTCCGTTCCCTTTCCCGCCCTCCGCCTCGTTTCCTCTCGCTCTCGTTTCACGTTGTCTCGAATTTATTACTTCATATGCAAATTCATCAGTCGATGGAATGATTTATGAGCACTCAATTGAATGGGTTACATGCTCTTGACTGTTCGGTGCTTTGCCTGAGAAACCATTTTGTTGGTTAATGTTGATGTTGGGAAATCGGAACGAAATTTCGTGAAGATTGCGCCAACGCCTCTGGCTCCAGTGTCGATGGCAAACCTCACAACATTCACTGAAACAATTGACGAAAGAAAAAAGAAAGCAATTCTCTGTGAACAAAAGTTAATGCCGGTCGATGATCGCCGCTTTGTATGGGCGTCGTTGTGTGTGTGCGTTTGTTCATTGTGGCGAAGCAAGTAATACGCAATACAGCATCGGTTAACGAAGCGATTTCAACTGTGGCAACCGCACGGAGCGTGTGCTTCGCCTCGTGCATGTGATGGTGGAAGAGAGAAAAGAGTGTTTGAAGAGTCAAGGTTAGGTGCAAAGAACTCTTTGGCATTTCAACATTTTTCAGTTCATTCGACGTTTGGTGTGTGTGTGTGTGTGTGTGTGGCATGGTCGCGGGTAATCGGCGATCGCGGACACGGCGCAATGGTAAATGTGTAGCTGGCTGGATGGTGGATAAGGTATATTGGCAAGCGTGCCCGTGTTAGCGTGCGAACAATCGGTCTGAATGTGTTCGAACGAATTGGATGAGCATAAATCTTGGCGCGACGACGTGCTGATGCGAGTGTATGCGTGTCGCTTCTGTGTGCATTAGAATGGTTTTGTGTGGCCGCTGAACTATTCTAACGTGCGAGGGAAGCATGGAGCGCGTCGATCGAAGCGAAAAGAAGAAAGAACAGAAAACTTGTCCCAGGTACAAGCCAATTCCAATCTGTTTCCATCTGTTTCTTTCTGCTCATCTGCCCCTCTCTTCCTCCTCATCACCATGGACTTTGCTTTGCTAATGTCATTCCTGAGTCGCTGAAATGTGCAAATCGTCATAGAAAACTAGATAAATCCTGTTTTTGCGGCAGAAATCTCAACCGCGAACATTTGAAATGGAAATAGATTTGCCGGGTCGTGTGTTGCGCATGTCGTCGTCGCAGGAAAGCGACGAGCCTGTGCGCGAATACACGAATTGAATTTGATGCGTCGCAACCCACAACAAAGATCGACCAAACAATATGGGGGAAAGAATGCGAAAAGGGGAATGAAGAGCCCCGAACGCAGGTAACGCCGGGGAAAAGAAGCACAATCGACGTGATTTCATCTATTTGCTGCGCCATTCACCCGTATCGAATTCAATTAGCATTTCTCCGATCACTTCTCCCCCTCCTCCTCCTCTTTCTTCTTCTTCTTCGCTCTTCCACATTCTTCAATTCACGTGCGCGGATGGCGAAGAAGACGAGAGAGGCTACACCGCGTAACGAAATGAAAATTCTGCGCCATAAATAATGGAAACTGCCAAGCCAGTATCGCGCGCGCACCGATTTTCCATTCACTCCCATACACTGCGATCACGCACACACAGACACCCACAGCCGGAGACAATATAATTGACTGAAGTACCCTCAACTCTCGTTCAATAGCCACTTATCGAAATGGCAACGAACGATCGTTCACTCGTTCAATGCGCGCAGCAGCACCACTCGAGCAGCGAAATTGTTTAATTCGCGTACACTTTTCATTATTCCCTCATTCGTTTGTGGCTTCTTCGGTGCCGTTGCTTCGCTTTTCATTTGTTCGCCAATTTATCGACATCGATCCAACACCACTCACTCCATTCACTCGCCACACTCATTCTCGGGCAGAAAAAAGCGAAAAGAAGTGAAGCGAAGGTACTCGACAGAATTTCGACTCACATCGGATTCGGTGTGTCGGTCGTGACTTGTGCGAATATTTTGATGTTTCCTTCGCGTCTTGATCGCCTTGTGCCTCCATCTTCATCGATCTGGAGATGGTTGGCCGTTCTTCGTGTCGTGCATCAAGTGGTAACGGGCACAACGAATCGAAACGATCGAACGAGCGATAAGAAGGAAGCGAGATCTGGTGCAATCCGAGCATTGAACGCATCGGGACTGTGTGCCGACCGTCGATTGGTTATGATTGTGATGAATCGCGCTAGGCCGGAGCCACACTTGTCCATGCATCTTTGATTCGCGGCTTCCACTCGATTCCAGCCATTGATGGCTCCCACTCAACGATCCAATCGATTTTAATCAGAGTAGCGCGGATGCATTCCCCATTCCATGCCGAAATCCATAGCTCCATCGAGCTCCATCGAACGAAATCAAGGCCTCGGAAACATTCCGTGGGCCTTGTGGCTTCCCTAACTATTCAGATGGTCCAGCCGATCTTGATCTTGCCAGCTTTCACGATCCTCCTTATTGCCGTTCGGGTGCCCCCGTATGACGTTCGCAGACTCCTGATTGCGGTCCCTGGTAGGCCGCCAAGCTGTACTCACTCACAGAAAAGTGATGGAACTGAAATCGGTAGAAAAACTCCCATTTTTCTTTCATCACTTTTCTGTGAGTAGTTCAGTCATCAGTGCCTTCAGCACGTCCTCCTTGGTCGTTACTTCGTCCAAGTCCCTGCACACGATGTTCGCCTCCTGGGTGCGTGCTGTGACTGTGGCCATTCCTTCGAGGGCTTTGCTCACTGCGTCTTGCAGTACCTCTCTCCATGCTTCATCCCCCTTCGCCAGTTCAAACATCATCTGACCCTTCTGGTCTCTCTTTTCCTAAGTGACCTTCTCTCCAATTTCCTTCAGGCTGGGGTCCGTCACACTTTCTCGTCTTGGAGGCGTGTCTTTTCTTTTCTTCGACCGATCTCTTCCGCTTCTCCACAGTTTTCCATGGGAAGACTGATCGTGATCTCCATCATGTCTTGCGGAGCTAGCACCGCGACTGCCTGTGGCCCGCCCTTATCTAGCTCCATCATGGCACCGGTCATTTCGAGCCCGGCCTTTGTGACCATCTTCGTTATCTCCGTGTTGATGTTGTTATACTTCGACACGAACTTGCCCAGGTCTTTGAGTGTTTTCTCGAGAGTTTTTAGCTTGCGCCTTAAACCCTTAACCTTGGCGCTGCTGGTGGAGGCACCTTTCGGTGGCGTCCGGGGTAAGCCTTTCCTCATAAAACCGGCGGCCGTTGGTTATGTTGCTGAACATTTCGTGTTGTTGTGTCCCCCCTCCGCCCGTATTTGCAGTTGCCTTAGTGATCCCATGGTTGTCTTTGCAAGCTGGGAGGCCATGCAAGGGTTGGCACGATCCTTCATAGGGTATCATGCTCAGAGCCAGATCGGCACTAGTCGGGAATGTGTCATCCGAGCCTGTACGTGCACCACGTGGTGCACACAAGCTTTGAACGTACTTGGAGGCCTGCCAAGGTTTTACCGGGACGGGGGCGACCGCGCCATTAGCCCAGAGCCCACTAGCCGTTTCCGGTAGATGTCACCCTCCTCACTCGGATAGCAGAATGAGCGGCCGCCCGCCCTGTTGCATCCTCATTCGTCCGTGAGCCCGCCAGTATGCCGTAATTAAGATCTCACTGGCGTCGATCTTAATGCGCCCCTCGGTACACCGTCCTTTGATTTTTGGTCCGCCCCGGGTATTTCATCTCCCCAGTAACTCTCTTGCAAGGGGCTTTCCCCTATCCGCCACCTGGGCAGGCGCCCGGCTGGAGAAACGAAATTCGCAAAACAAACTCCAACTAGAACTGTTCAGCTCTTCGGGCGTTCGCATCACCATCATCGGCATCGTCATCAGTCCGTATCGCGATCGCACGCGAACCCAAGTGCACTAGATCCACCTGAAATGGCAATCGTATCGCTCACACTGATGCAACCGCGATTCTCGATGAAAGGGCCGCGGCACCATCGACCATCGACCATCGCACCGTGTAAATGAACTCTCTTTGCCGAATGAAAATTGAATAAAAGTGTTCGCAGAAAGCGAAGTGGCGATAGCCGGCCACAGCAGTCGCAGCATTGGCAGTGAAACGAAGAATTTTGCAACGCATTTAACTGGCTCATGGCCCGTCCGTGTGCGTCTGTGTGGCTGTGCATTCAGCTCGCGGTCCGTATGGACGAACTCGAACGTACATTATGTAAAAAAGAGAGAGAAACGAAACAAAACAAAACCGACAATCCGCGATGCGACCGAGTACCGCGAGTATCAGTACCGGCAGTGGAAAGCGAGCGAAGTGGAATTCTGTCTTTCTCCCGTTGAGCAATGCTCCATCCATCCATCCATCCATCCATCCAGTCGTACGGTTTGTTCGTTCGGGCCTGCTGCCGCTGCACACAGCACACAGACACGCACTTGCGATGGTGTGCGCATTTCTTTCTTTCGTCGGCGGTGACTCCAGCTCCGTCGGCGCGATTATTTTCATTTGAAATGATCTTTTTCCAGCGACATCAGCCGCACCGCATCTTTCGTTTTCGTTGAACGTGCCCAAGCAGCGGCCAGCAACCGTCAGCAACCAGTAGTCGATGGAGAGAGAGTGAGTGCAATGAGCTCCGCATGTTATGGGCAACGAACGCAAACGAATGCGAGCACGAACGAATATCATATGTGCGCGCTGCTGTGCAATGTGGCATCCGACGAATTCTGGCAATCGTCGAAGCGAATCGCCAGTCGCCAGTCGCCAGTCGCCACCAAACCATATTATTATCACAATATGGTTGCGCGCTGCTTTCATTCAACTTGCCGTCTGGCCGTGAATTAATCTGCATGAAAAAGTGATGCACCGACACAATCGCACTCGCGGACGCACACACACCGACAGACGGACGCGCGGACGCGTACCACATGCACTTCGAGTAGGAAACACGCAAGCGGACGGACGATGGTCAAACGCACGCTCTGGCGAACGGACGAAGCGGTCAACATTTCGTATGAACTCGCCGCGTAATGATCACTGTCTTGAGATCGCGCTGCATTGGGCCACCGCACCGCTCACCGAGTTTGTCTGAGTGGAGTCGCGACTGCCAAATGCATCATTCGAACGCATCCGATTGTGTTCGCGTCGTTGCCCGCATCCGTTTCGACGTGCCGATGAAGACGACCACGACAATGTGTTCGAAATTATGGCGTTCATTCGGATCGGCTCGAGTGACGGTCGCGCGCGCACACAAACGCACGATGTTGTTGTTTATGTTTTTCTTCTTCTATTTCCCTCTCGCTCGCCCTCCGCCACCACTTCGGTCTACGATTTTATTGCATTTGAAAGCGATGACCGATCGATGCGTGCACGCAAACACCGTGACAGAATGAAATGGATGCGCCTGCGCCTGCTGCCGCGGCATCGTGCAATGACACCATTCGCAACGCGTTCATAAGATGACGATGCGCCGACTCGATCGACAAATGACGGACGATGACAGCAATGCTTGTGCTGTCGCGCGCCCTCAAGTGACGTTGAATCCAATGGCGTCGCGGCGTCACCGATTTCCATTCCATTCGCATCGAACACAAATATGATAAATTTCGTGTTTTACGAGGGGTTTTTCTGTGCGTTCCAAATGGTTCCATTGCTTGGGTTGCGTAGGTCGCATAGGCAGCGAATGCGATCATGACTGTTCACATTCACGTGCTCGTCGGATTTCGATTCGCATTCGTTCGATGGTCTCGGCCGATTCATTGTCGCGGCTCATCGTCTCTCTGCACCCAAGTCCGTTCGTCGTGCACTTGACGAATCCCGTTGAATCAAAGCCGCTGGGGGTGAACGTTGAGCCATCGCAGGTGCCGACAATTTCCATTTTGTGCGAGACGAACGACATGCGTTCCATGTGGGGTCCCTTGATCACTGTGGCGAGTGGCTTCATCTCTGCCGCGCGATGCATTTGGCCTTCCCTTCCATTTCGATAGCCGAGTTCATTCGTTCATCGATAGCAAGTGGCAACGGGCAGCCGCGAAACAAAAGCACGAAAAATTCGTAGTGTGTCAAAGTCACAGACACACACCCGGACGCATTCATCATGTGGAACGGGCAAATGGGACAAGAACGTTCTTCGATGAAGTGTAGCGAGGCGACCAACGAATATACAAGCAGAATTATTCGATTATGATTCGCACGAATGCACGCACACACTCATCCGCCGCGTTCTCGTTTCGTGTCAAATTATGAAAGAACGAAAAAAAAGAAATATTATTTCAGTGAGCCCGAATTGATAGATGACGATGATGATGTTGATGTTGATGACGATGATGTGTGCGTGTGGTGTGCGCCACTGCCAGCACTCTTGCTATTGAATAATCGAAGTTTATTCACTTTTCAAAACAAACACAAGCACGCGGGCGCACACATGAATCGGGCACGATGAACGCAACTGGCGATACACAATGCCAAGGCACAGCGACCGATACGGGGACGGTGTGGCGCGCGCAACGACCTGATGAAATTCACATTGAATTTTCATTATGTTTCTCGCTCGCTCGATCGCTCTCTCTCTCTCTCTCTCTCTCTCCGTATTGTATCATCGACGCGCCTGGCTCACACGCGACTATGCGCGGAGTGTTGCGACGCCGTGCGCACTCACGTTGACTTGAGCCTGTTCCGCTGGAACGTTATCGCTGCCATTGCCGTCGACGCGGCTAGAATGGAGTGGCGCACCCATACCGTCGCACGATCGCCCGAAACCATTGTGTTGGTGCGTCACTCGCACTTTTAAATCGCTGGCGCACGAGTACGTAACCATGTTTCGGTTCTTGAGCGAGGAGCGCGCAAGTGTGTGTGCGAGTGCGGGTGCGGGTGCTCAGCGCCAATACGAGCATGGTCGCATCAAGATCGCTCAGCGACTCTGTCTCGGCTGGCTCGTAGTGTCTGTGGTTCTGTTCATTGTCGTTGCGTATGCGCTTTATTTACTCTTTTATTCCGTTCAATGCGCTCGACGATATTGATGGTGGCAAGCGCCTGTGTGCGTGCGTGTGTGTGTGCGACGAACGAACGCCGAAAAGCAAACAGGAAAAAGAGAACGAACACCGAAGCAGATGAGAAAAAAGTAAAAACAACACACAGGCGCGAGCGCACGGCATGGCTGACTGGCTGTGTGCGCGTACGCTCGCGTATGAGTGAGCGCACCGCTCAAGCGATCGTACAGCTGAACGTGACGCGATGTGCCTGTGTGCGTGCGTGTGTAGTCGATACATGCACACAATCCCCACCATCTGACCTTCACGATGTTACGTTTGGTTAGCTATAGGCCTCACTCATCATCAGTACAAATTTTCCTTTCGTTGGTTGTGCCACGAAAATCGTTTCATTCTCCCAACGAATAATTTGTTGACTTCGCTCCCCATACACAACAACCAGAACGAAGTGCACATCGTGTACGAATTTATTTATTTTCCGTCAATCGTGTTCTCAAAATTCGAAAAAAAAGAAATCAATTGAGACGAATCGACGGCGAGAAAATTGCCGAAAACCAAAACAAATAAAATCGAAAAAAATATTCCAAAAAAAAAAACAGAAAGAAAGAGAAAGCGCGAGAGCCAGCGATCGTGCGCGAAAAAGAAAAGAAAAAAAAACAATCACTGATCATTGTCGGCACAATATTGTCTGCATTATCGGCTCATTCGCGTGTTTGCGATCGTACATTACCCCGAAGTGTGGCCCGAACTGAGCATCGCTCTCGCGTTGATGTGAATTTCAAGTGTGGCATTCGTCGATCGTCTCGTTCGGACGGAAAGTGCGAGTTCTCGATCAGAAGGCGTTCATCGGCTGCACCCGATTTGGAAGTTGATCGAGCGGCAGAGTCAGAATCGGGAGAGAACGAAATCAAAAGAGTGGAGAACACAGGGTGAATTTTTCGTGTGAAAATTGAAGAAGAAGGATTTGAAGCAAGAAACTCAGCTGCAGTTCGATTTCCAGTGAAAAGCGAACGACAAAAAAAAAGAAATTAAAATTCCATTCTGTCGCTGTGTGGTGTGATAAGAAAGAACGAGCCCAAGTGCATATTTATACATATTTGATTACGATCGGCTCACGTTATTTTGATGCTCACCAATACCACCGGTCTATCGAATTCGGCCGCACATACACGCCGGCACTATTCAACGGTGTGCAATTTTCACGATCAAGGTTACATGAGTTTTCTGCATCGAAATTGACCAGCGAACAGCAATTGCGAAACGAAAAACGAAAAAAAACAACAAAAACACCCGAATCAATGTGGACTGAGCACGAGGAGGTCAAGATTTTGTTTTCTCCATTTTTCCGGTGCGTGCAGTGTTCATTTTGTGAGTGTGGAACCTGTTGAACGACCGCAATTAAGTTAATTGACTGGATCGATGTGATGATTAGCGCATCGCTTCACATTCGCAATTGAGGATCTTCGCATCCAAACAGTGTGTCCACTGATCGACGACCCGGTTTCCCAAGTGAAAATCAATTCCAGCACACATCATCCTACTCCCCCCCAAAGCATGCATCGCATACAAGCCGATGGAGCAAAAAATCGTCCAAGTGAAAATTGGTCCGAGTGAGAATTCTTTGTGAAAAAATCACCGAAAAAAAGGAGAAAAATAAGAATAAGGAGAAGAATTTATCGAAAATAATCGATCGAAAGCAAAAGAAAAAAAGAGAGAAAAGTGAAGCGGATAATCGAACGACAGACTCGTTCCGAAAAAAAAACGAATTTTGTGGGTCGTGCGCGTGTGGAGTGTCCAACGAAAACAATCAAAATGCTTATGTCCCCGGACAGTTCGATAAATTCGCATCAGCAGCGAAAATCGCCGACACTCACCATGA
>JANTFB010083324.1:0-14160 GCA_026546635.1 Porricondyla nigripennis | reverse complement strand
AAGGCATATTCCGATTTCAATTTGGTTGCCGGTATTTAGCACGTACGTAAACAAATCACCCCAAAAACCATAGCATTCACTCACGAATATGCATTTATGCATATGCAACAGAATGAGTGTTCGCTGTTCGTTTGCGAACGCTATGGCAAATCGAAATATGCCCTTTAATTTGATCGAAATGTAACGTGATGGACGTACGTATGTGCAAGAGCTGTTAGAATACATAGAAATAGCAGAGCTGGCAAAAACACTTTGTGTGTGTTTGAAATATGGGGTAATGATGCAAATCGTACGCGTTCCACGCTCACATAATACAATATGCAAGCATGCCCGCTGATACACTGATGAATTTACAGTGTACTTTGCGTTGCCGAATTAAACTTGTGTACCGTCCGATATTGCAGACGGTACGCCAGCGGAACCAATCGCACTGCAAATGCAGACAGTGATTGGGTTAATTCGGACAGTCGATTACAGTTCGAGGTAATGTGAAAATGGCATTTTTTTTATTTGACCATGTCGTAATATGCCCTGTAAATGTTTTTTTTTGTTTTTTTTTGTTGGTTTGTATGTTCGGCATTTTTTAAAAATTGTCGGTCAAAATCTGGAAATTGCCATAACTTCCACAATTTTTTTAGAATCTAAGATTTCATTTTTGTTGGTTTTACTACGACGCACACCTGTGGAAAAAAATCAGCAAATCGAAGATGGTCGATGCAGACACCTGGCTGATTAGAAATGGAATGGTTCTAATATTAAGTTAGATGTAGTTAAATGAGTAAAATTTTAAATGTTAACTAAATTCTTAGTCGTGAGGTATCGATTGTAATTGGGGCTTGCCCGGTTTTTATTGTACCGTAAACGAAATAAAATCAAATTGAAATTTGTTGCGATTCTTGTCGTCGTGATTCAAAGAAGCACTAAAAACTGTCAATTCAGTGTACTGTACGGACGCGCCTTAAATACATTTTGGGAGCAGATATTTTTCGTGAATTGCGTGAAACACATTGATAGATACACATACACATAAACACAGGATGAGTCGTCCATACATAAAGCAATTTTTTAAGGTGATAGAGGCGCCTTAAACTCCATGTATTAGACATAGATAATCGTTTGTGATGATGATCGAAAATAGTTTTCTGTTTCTAGTGTGTATTGTTATGGTAGATGGTTCAGTCGTGGCGCAGAGGCCGAACAACCATACCTCGTACATATGGCTTATGCGTCGAGTTCCGTCTATGATTGAACCGGTTCACGCCGATAGTTCGATGGCCAACATGCCTCTTGAAATGTTCGGAATCGAAAGAATTATTATTTTACAGTTTGTTTTTCTTGGATTGTTTTGTTGAATCGAAAAGGTCGAAACGCATGTGAACATCACCGATTCTATGAACACTTGAAAACTAGTTCTCAAAAAGAAGTTTTCAAAGTCGTCAATAATTAGTATTTCGGACGCGCTATTCGCACTACTCAATATTTATTATCAGTATATAATTTATACTTCTAAAAGCGTCTGATTTTTAGACAATTTTCAACGTTTATCCGCTTCTATCGTTTGAATTTGATAATAAAAGATCAAGATCGAAAGTATAGTATCTGGTAGCTGGGAAGTTACAGTGCACAATCGACTGCATTGCAGATCGCGCTTACGCTGCCGTCGCCGAATGGGAACGTGAGAGGAGACGCTGGAGTGCGCGCAACCATGTCAAGATGACAAACGATTCTAGGGACTCGTGCGTTGGCTCCGTGCCGACGAAGAATAATAAAGCCGCCGACGAAATGAATAACTCCATTGCGATACTGGTTCAGTTCATTTTCATTGCGGAGAAAACTTGCAAATGTGGCGCAGTGTGGCGCGGGCAGCTGCGACTGCGATCCGCGCCCACATTCTAATGAATCAAAACGGAGAAAACTATATCTTTGCCGAAAATCTATCACATAAATCGATTCCGCAATAATAAATCAATGAGAGTTACGCACGCACGACCGCGCTCATTCCAAATTCATCCCGGCCCCTTGTCGACTCGTCACATCCAATCGATCCGTCTGAGGTCTGACAACAATCCATTCTGTGGCGACAGTGGCCAGGACCACATTCGCACCATTCCAATTGCACTCAGCGAGTATAGCGAACACAAACGCAGGAACCGAATCGTTTCGATGGAAGGCGTATGAGCGAATGGTGCTCATTTCCACATATACCAATGCCCGTTCAGCATCGTGTATACGTTCCGTGGCAGCACACTCGCACTACACACAATCGGTGTTGATGGCATGTGGGATTGTTCGCGGGCGCTCGGAGCAACTTGCGCATTCATAGTCGTAATAAAACTTGTGTAATGATAGTACTTCACTCATAAAATTAATGTGAGTTTCCAGTGTGTTTCCATTTGAAGAGATTTAATATCTCCACGTTGGGACTGCTGTCGGCGGAATGGAGCGCACTTTGCATTTCGGTTGTAGTTGTTTCGGCTGTTGTTGCTGTCGGCTCTGCCGCAGACACCACTACTCACTACTCACACTGCACACTGCACAGGCACATACCATGCGACGCTATCGATTGTATTGTAAATGAGAACGAGAAGAGAAAAGAAAGCGAATGCAAACATCGAATGTCAGCCCGCGAAACTCGGCAATTCACGTCTAATGCGACGGTGTGTGTGTGTGGTTGTGTACCCTGTACCTGTCTACCCAGAACACTAGCTGATCTCGTTCGCCACTCTTTTCCATTCCAAATTCGGGTGATTCTATCGAATGTGCGTAGAACAATAGTAAAGATGGGTCGGGACGAGTCCACGAACTATCTTCAATCATCAGCATCACATCACTGTGCCCCGTGCACTGTCGTGTAACGAACGAGCCACGACACGGGGTCGTGGCAGTGAACGCAAGCACGCGTATTCTGCGAAATGTTGTTGTAATTACTTTTAATTGTCATTTGCCGCAGTGGCATTGCCACTCCTGGCACCGCCGTTTGTCGACGCAATAGTGTTCTTCAGTCGGGGTGGCATGAGCTTCATCGGATGCGAGCATGTTTCTAATTCAACCGAAATTAGTTCAAACTAGTTTGCGAGAGCGCGAACGATTCGAATGGAAGCAGTTTGCCATTCGACTGTATGCATAGTGTTTGAGGCGGACATCCGGGAAAGATGGGAGATGGGAGCCATCATTATCGAATTCGGTGTGTCGATGTGTCGGCTCGGCATCGCAAATATCATTCCTTCAAATCAGTGAAATAATTTCGAGAATTATTAACGCTGCCGTCGCCGTTTTTTATCCAGTCGTATGCCGTCCGCTCAGTGGCACTGCATCTGACGCGATCGTCCGTATGTGTTTCTGGCACAAAATGTCGCGCACGTTGGCACGATATTGTGCCAAAAGGGGCTGAAAAATGTCACCGTCCGCTTGCAGCAATCATTTTCCTCTCATCCTCGTACATCCGCATAGTTGTGTGCCTGTGCCTGAGCAACGTTTTTTTTTTGTTTCCCGCCGTCGGCCCTTATTCGATGAGTCACGCGATTCCCGATTTCCAGGCTCATCACACGCTCCCATACACACAGGACAGAGCACAGACACGCGTGTCAACTCAACTCATCGCCTTTTATGCCCATTCCAACCTTTTTTTTCATTTGACATTGTATCCGTCGTTCTCATCGCTGATGCAATGACGGAGGCCGTATAGGCTAATGGCCATCAGTTCGAAATGTTTTCTGCACGCTGTTTTGGCACACAGCGTTCGCTTTTTTGTCGCTCTCGCACTGTTTTATTTACGATCAAACAGGGTGGATGCGACTCAGGGAGCGGAGAGAGGGTGAAATGGAGAGAGAGATGACGACGAGGGTATGAGGAGCGAAAAATCACCTCGCGGCAATGCCAACCGTCGCGCTTAAGCTATTTAAATAATTCATAAGATGAAGCTTATGCGGCCCGATTGTGCGAATGACGAGAGAATGAATGGAAAAAGTATTTTGGTAATGGATCGAATTTTATAGTACAATTGTACACGGAATGCGTTCTACATTCTCTACGATTCGGGCATTCTGTACAGTGTACACTGTACACACACGCACGGTCGAACAAAAATGAGTACAAGAAACGATGTTACGAATGAATGGGATCGCACAATAATAATCCTGTTTTTCTCAAAATTAATGATGTTGGCATGTTGCAGCCGCAGAATTATGCTCCATTTGAAAGAGAAAAGATATTCGAGACTGTGTGTGTGTGTCCGTCCAGAAAGACAGCTTAAAGACTCCGGCGCATATTTGTAAATACAATATCGTTCCCATTGCAAGCAATAAACACAGTGCGTTCTGCGTCTGTAATTTGTAGAGTATCATCAGCTATCAGATATATGCACAATGGAAATGTGGTAGGTATTTATTGGCTGTGCGAGAATGTTATTTTTCGGTGATGAGATCGTTGCCAAATCGCTGTGTCGGCAATTTGCACGATGCAATGTGGGACTTTTTAAGCCGATTTTCGTCCAGTCGCTCGCAGAGAGTTTGCGCTGCATGTTATCGAAACCATTCGTTCGCATCATCGTCATCATCACCATCATCATCAACGTTATTATTATCATTTTGAATACGTGAACTATGCCGGAGAATCCGAAAAGAGAGAGAAAGAGAGATAGAGAGAGAGAGAGCGAGTCTAGAGTTTTATTCCATTTCGTTGGCGGGAAAGATGGGAATTCGTTCGCAATATTCGGATGGATATTCAAACGGTATCATAGAATGTGCACGACGCACCGACCGACCATAGGTCTCGTTGGGACACTTTGATCTTGAGCACATTTCTGCCAAAGAAAACATAAGCTCAAAATTAATACAATTTACTGCTCTATTCACCATATTCAAATTCAAATGGTCGGTCATTCCAAAATGAAGCGATCCCAGTTTTCATTCTGAACGTGTCCCTTATTACGTGGCATTTTCGCACATGCACACAGCCTGCGGACCTGGTACGACGTCGCATAATTAGTCCAATATCAATATTATTCCATGCCATTTTCGGGCACGGCGAAAATAATAACATCCCAACGATATTGATGTTTCGGTTTGGGCAGAAAATTCGAATTAAGTTTGACGACATCACACCCCTATGTGACCCCTAGGCTCCTCATAGGAGAAAAGGGAAGGATTTGAAAACACTTGATAACTCCTCTAGGCATGAGTGTGATGCGCTACGCATTGATGTGTATTTGGACGTCCGGCTGTGGTGGCTCACAATATCCCCAGTTTCGTAATTCAGACGGCATTCCGATCCGGATTGTGAATGAAAATCACATGCATCTTAAATGATCCAAAATAAATAGAGTCGCGATATATTGGATACGATTGTATTTTGGGCGCTCACTCATGCATATGTACAAGTTGGTAATCGTCCAGAAATTACGATGTTTGCCTTCCGAGGATTTTTCTTTTTGTGAAAAATAATAAAAAACTCTTCGAAGAGCCGTTCCGACCTTAGCTATCTCTCTCTCTCTCGCTCTAGCTCTAGCAACTGGCAACAAATACGAGCTCCCATGGATGAGAGGCCAGAATAACAGTCCATGAATGACACGATATTGATCGGTATGAGAAAACACGTGTGTGATTGATTAGCTGTTTTCACTGAGAGTTCGCAAATCGTCGTCAATGAGAAAGCATGCCAGCGTCTGGACGTCTCGTCCACTTGAGTCCCGATTCTCGAACGTTTGGTTGCAATACGAAAACGATTTGAAAACGGGTGAATCCAGATCGACTTCGATTCTCTCGGTGAAATCGTTGAAAAACAAATATTTGTCGAATCCGATTGTGACTGAAAACAATGCATCGAATAAGTTCGTGATGGAAAATTCGGTCTCGAAACATCCATGGCGCGGTCGGAGATATGCACTCAAATACGAAGCCGTCGGGAAGTTCATTTGAGCAACAGAAGAGTGCAAAATTCGTAACGATTCGGAAATCACAACATCAACTGGTGCATGGGACACCGATTGCTCGGTGCCGACTGGAAGTCAAGGCATGGGAAATCGTACGCACGGCCCGGAATGGCGGCCAGGAACGGTGTGAACCAATACGCCATCGCAGCAGCACTCTCACCACAAATCAAACGAGCTTCCGATCGACAGGGGTCGAACGATATCGCGGACCACGATACGTAGCGAATTGCTGAACCGTGCAGCGACGACATCATGTAATCATTATCATTATTTGTTCATTTACCGCCACACACTCGCACACAAAAATCATTCTCCAAATTTTTTTTCGCTCCTTTTCTGCGACCGTTTCGCTTGATTATGTGACTTGTTCCGAACGAACACAATCGAGCCGGAAATAGGAGCTCAACGCTTGCAATTGGATTTTCGTTGGATCGTTGAATGCGCCAATAACGCATCAGCGGAACATCAGAAAGTTGGCACTTGGCACAGCTGGCCTAACTGGGTGCACCACTACACACACGGCGCGTACTGCACACAATTAGCCGAGCTCCATTTCATTGTGCCGATTCCCATTGAATTCGTTGTCAAACGAAAAATGACCACAAATCATGATTCGAATGGATCATTTCATCACCAGTCGCCGTCTCCCGTTCCCTGCATTCGGTCGAAAGTATCGCGCATTATTACACGTTCGTTATGCTGAAGTGGCATTCGTGTGGTAAGGATAGGGCTGTGTGCACGATGTGCGCTCATAAACACGTATTTGCGCGAACGATACTTGATTGATGGCGAGCCAAATCCCAGCTCGAAAAGCGCCGGCAGCTTGAAAAGCTGTTGGCGCAGACCCCACAGAGTCGCATATGTACCGGAACACCGGTATGCAAACGTGTTGCACGCACCAGTATCGCACGAAGACATCATCGCATATCATTCGTTTATGCTCGCAACCATCATAAACGGGGCGAGATCGTAAATCGTAACGTGGTGACGTTCCATTGACGCTTCTATTTTGTGATGTTCGTCGTTCGTCCCACACACGCACAACAGAGAAAAGCGTTCCGGACGTGACGTCGTGAACCATAACGAAACGAAATGATATGTTCCGCACCGCAAATCTGGTGCGTCTCAAATGAACCGTGTCATTCATATGTGGCTGGCGCAGGCTGTTGTCGTCCAATGAACTCCGATGTTCTCGGCGTATGCGTCGGTCCATTGAATCGTATCGAAGCGGTCAGCGTCAAAATTCAACAAAACGAATCGCCACTGGCGCAGATGCGAACGCTTCACCGAACTCCATCCATTCCATTACATCATCGCTGCACGCTGAAGAGCGTTTAATGTTTCCGAAGAAACTTTTCAATTCACCATTATCTGCGAACGGCAATGCGAAACTATTTTCTTTGGCGAAACGTGCACGTTGGCTGAAACGAGAGGAATAAATCGAACGAAAAACGAGAATTACGCGTACATTACGCGATGATAAAAATCATAATGATCGTTTCGCCAGAAACCGTTCAATATTTATTATTGTATTATTATGATTGTTATTGTTATTATTAGCAGGTACTCGTGCAACGGTCTCGTGCCCTCCGTGAGAACGTTTCGCAGCGTCTCGATTTGTTCGATCTTCGAACGTTCCGGCTTTCGTCGGTTCGCTCACGTTCTTACCATTTTCTTGTCTTCTTCTTCTGCACACAATCGATTATGCGATGTGGACCAGTGTTTTTGCCGTTTGCTCCAATCTGTTTTCCATGCTACATATTCAGCGCCGAAGCATTGCTGCCCATTTTTTCTTCTACTCTTTTGATCTGTTCGGTTCGGTTCTGTTCTGTTCTGTTGTGGGATGTGCTCCGCTTCCTCGTTGCCTCGCCGTAGAGGATGCACCGAAACTTTTCACTCTCTCTCCCTGCACCTAACATTCTTTTCGGTCAATTTTACAACAAACTCCACTTCCGTTCGTCCACACTCCAACACTCCACGCTCGTAATATTTCATTCAGTTTTTTTTTTGGTTTTGTGTACAAATCGAATGAACGCTACTTGCTACGTGGCGCTCATGAATGCACATTTCGGTGCACATGTATTTTCGAAATGATATGAACAGAAAATGGGAAAATAAAGTCCTGGCCAATTAAAATGCGACCGACGCGCTTGCTGTGTCGCCTTTGAAATCGGTATTGCAGTAACCGGAGTTCCCGAAAGTGAGAACATTTGTGCGCTGACTAGTTTTCACTCCCTTATCTCCCTCTCCATTCACTTTTCCAGCACGTTTTGGCTTTCCGATCCAGTCCCGCGTCTCACCCACCAGGTGAACGCTGTACGCACATCAAATCCACCATACACCTGCCACCCACCACCCACTCGCCCATTGAGCGCTGTTCGCAGACGATGTATTGGCAGTGATATTTTGTGATTGCAAATAAATCTGTAAATAATTTCAGCATAAAGTTTTGATGGAAAATCTTTAAATTGAATAAAAACAACCGCATCACGAAGTACTAGCTAGCTACCTACTCCTAGCGCTTCTGCCGCTCGCCTGCACCGGGCTTACCGACTTCGAAATATTTAAAGTGTTCCATGATTGGATTATTTTGTTAGATGGATACACTACACAACACACACACACACGCACGCCGCAGACACTCTACCGTAGATTTTTGCCGGCAATGCGCCCCCCGCGTTCACCGCATATCACACGTGTGTGTATTGTGTTTTCTAGTTCTAACAGACCAAACAGAAGTTGAGTGGATTAGGTTCGGATGCATATTGCGGATGGATATTCCGTGTTGCGTGCGTGTGTTGGTGTGTTATTATATTTGCTCAATGTACGTACTTCCATCGGAACACAATACGTGTGAAAATTCAAATCAAATTCAATGATCGAGGGCGCCCTCCTCACCGGGATGGGCGCATGGATTATTGTGTAACACGTAAACGTATGTCCTGTTTCGCCCTCGCCGAACCTACCTCATATAGGGCGCGCGCGCGCCACTATTTACATATTGTACGTTGAACGTGACGGTTGATCGAACAGCGCAAATACGAGCCCTGTCGATATATTTCGACACATGTTTTTATCGTCCTTTACACCGAAAATTGATTCACGGCACGTTCCGATTCGCCATCGATCGAACATCATCCTCCACCAACGCACCACCACACAGTTTTCGGTTATAATTTTAAAATAAATATGTGACAATTAATTCGAAATAGAATTTCGGATCTCTCGTTAAATCCACTGATTAGATGTCCGTGCGTATCGACGTGTGTGCCCTGCGGTCCGGGGCTTGAATGCGAAGGGCCGTCGTGCTCTGCTTATGTGGCAACGTCAGTTTTCCACTTTCCAGTTCCACGCTTCCCATTCAGCTCACGTTGTTTTTGTCAATTCGGTCGTTTCTTCGTCCCGAACCCGAACCCGAATCGAGCTCACGCACTGCATTCATCTGCAGTCGCATTCATTAAATGGTTCAATCCGTTTGGATCGTTTTTCCTTGGAAAGCCAATGTTTAATCACCGAAATCAAAGCATGCGAACACACCGTAAATGCGCACACAGTTCCCCGTATTTCATCGTCGTCGAACGTTGGCGACGACGTCGCCATTGCTTGTGTCCCATGCTGCCGACGCTTTACACTTTACATACAGGAGACCGTGCAGCGGCCTCTCCCTGCACGATGTATGTGGAAATGTTCTGTGTGTGTCTCTGCGTATAGGATGTTATTGTAGGGTCGTGTTCGTGTTCATGAAATGAATGGATTTTTTCTCGATTTATTTCGCTCTGAATGTGGCAGCTGAAACGTTTTCGTTGGTTCCATTAGTGCGCAAATGGACTCGAAAATAGCGAATAAGTAAATTGAACAACTTTTAATCATTAATACGAGAATGCAGGAGACTGGCGATGCCGTTGCAAGAAAAACATGTACACATATGCACAGGCGATGGCAGGATGCGTATACATGTGACGCCCAGAATAATGTTATTCGATGCATACGGATGTGACATCACTTCGTATGCCGAATTGCGAGTCCAGTAGAGTGGGACTGTGGAACAGTGGGTGTGCATATGGCACTTGGCACTTTACCTCAAAGATGTGTTCTCCAAACTGTAATTAAATCTCATCAACAAATTATAGCGGTTATGCGGATAAAGGATACGTTGGTGTCGTAGTATTGGGGGCGCATTGGGTCCTCGCAACATTCCTCTCCATTCGATTGTGCGCATCCCTATCTCTCCGTCACCGTAGCATATGCTATCGGTGCAGGTTGCACGAGAATCGAACCGAAAGATTACACAATATTGGACCGACTGAGGTAGGGCCCGAATGGGAGTGTGGGCCAGCGATCATATGATACGGGGACGACCAGATGTGGGATGGTGACGGCCTGCACTGATGTGGCGGGAACTCTCGAAATGAAAATTGTTTTGGGTACGCAAAGGAGCTTTTAATCATAGATAAATTTGGCGCACTTTCGTCGAGTACATTCTGGTCGGTCCGGACCATTATTGGTCTTCGGCTGATGGGAGCAGCTGGAATACAAATGGATGGAACAAAAAAGAAAATTGCAGGAAATGAAATTCCAGCACAGCGCGATAGACTAGTTCGCAAGTTAATCTGGGCGACTTGATAAAGTACTTGGATCGTCTTCATCTCTTGGAATGATATGATGAAATGGGTGGTGAGAGCGCGGAGGGCGATATGTTACAGTTTCGCTTTTCTCGCATATCTAATGGAAAAAATATGCCGAGGTGAAAATGCGCAAATCATGAACTTCTTGGTCAATTTAACCGTATTACATTGAGAACTATGCGATATGGACGGATGGTGGCGAGGCGAGCCGTGGCGAGGGATTGTCCTGCGCGACAAATGTTGGCCAAGCCAAGCCATAGTCATATGCCCCTGCTAGCGCGTAGTCTGCACTCAACCAACAGAGTAAATGCAGGCGGCCGGAGAAGGGCGTGCGTAAGGTGGGAAGGTTGAATCCGAGGAAGAGACAGGGAGAGAGAGGGGGAGAGAGAGAGAAGCAGAGACAGGGGCAGAGATTATCACAGTGAGAGTGTGGATGGAATTGAGGTCACTTGGCTGTCGGGCGGAAAATAAATTAAATTGACTTCACATACAGCTGCCGGCGGCTACAAGTTGAATTTCAATCTAAGTTTCTGCTGTCGTTGTATTCGTCGACGTCTTCGATGTGTAATATTGTGCGCTGCTAAGCGACGTGGCTCGGTTCTTTGCGGCTTTTTCCTTCGCCTCCGATTCTCCAAACTCCGATCCTCCCATCGTCATGCAACAACAGAATCAGCTAGCAATTTTGATGAAGATGCACGAGAGACGAACGAAGAAAAATGGTTAATCACAAAATTAGATGCGATAAAATCGTTTCCATACTCACACCGACCCCGAAACAGCTCGGCGCACGGAGAGACGCGCTGAGTTATTTATCTGTGTATATGTTTTATGCATCCTTCCCAAATGCAGTCGGCCGCACACGGAGCATGCAGTCGACTCGAGATCGTGGTACAATTTGCATCGTTGACGTCGTACATCCGCATGGAATTCATCGGCGACGTTGACTCGGCTGCTCTGCTTATGTAACGGTGCACAATAGCGTGCCGCATATTCACCCGTCAAACACTCACGATTCACGGCTCGCATGCGGGAGACGTGCATCCAAATGTTCATATTTTATTTGTTGTGTGGGGTCGGTGCGGTCTAAATTATGCCAGATTTAATTGCATATTGCATTCTGAATTATGCACAAGATCACAAGGAATCACACCAATTGCCACACCGATATGCGGTGACAATTACAAATTGCGTTCATGAAATTATTGCCACGACATTTCCGGACGCCATCAAATCAAATGGGACTATGTGCTCAGTGGCTGAGCGTCGCCCCTTCCCCAATTCAACCGTCTATACGTGATTCGATATTTTACATGGTTGAAATCGAACATTCAGAGTTGCGTGCACGACAGGGTCGGAGTGAGTCTTGTTCGAATTCGGACATCGATGAGTCCAATTCCATTGGAATTTGTCGCTTTTGGGAATATAGCGGAAAATCAAGAGCGTCTTGGGTCTTGGCCATGAGAACAAAAGTTTACGTAATTAAATGTGAAGAATGTTCGTTCATTTATCGCACTACCGCATTCATTTCGGCTGCGAATAATAAATGAAGCGAAAGCTCTGGAAATTCAAACTGATGCAATGCAATGGACGATATAATCGGAATGTAATTCCATTCGATAACGATATTTATTCGAGCCATTCGACTATTCAGATAACCAATAGGCTTCTCACTATCGCGCTCACTCTGTTGCTGCGCATTGCCGCGAATATGAGCGAGGCCAGCCAGCGTATCCAAGAAGGGAACGAAGCAGGAGATGAAGAAAGAGCAAAATATGAAGCCATTATCAGAAGGAAAGACGCGAAACCATCGTTCATTCAGTGCCGATAAGAATGCGTGTATCCGCGACACTGATCTTGCTACCCATGGAACGAAGTCTTTCAGGCCGTTCACCGAGACGACACTGAAAGCTGCCGGCGTGCGGCATGCGAAGCAACCAAAGAATGATTACATTGAAATTCAATGGAATTGCGCGACGTCTTTTAGCGGATGGCGAACGGCGAATGGTGATGGGCGATTCGGTGCTTGGCCCATATTATTAGCATTCGCTAATGGGATTTTGAGCACAACATTGCGTAACGTAACCCATGCCAAATGGTCCGACCGAGGAAAAAAGAAGAAAAAAAGGAAGTAAATTATTGCGTGTGCATGCCCGAAATTTTCTCAAAATTGCCCACCATCGACCCACACTAAGTACAGTAAGAATGTGCGTGTGCACGAAATGCGCAGTGACGCAACGAGGCGGCGTATGTATGGCGTATCGGAATGATTTTTGCAGTCAATCTATATGGCCTAATCGGATTTACATCTTCCGGTTCGTCAACTCGCTATTTGTCTGCGTCGCTGTAGGTGTCTCTGTCTCACTCACGTTCCCCTCCGCACGTCGCTGGGACATTTCGCAGAAGCTACAAGGTACAAAGTATGTGCGAAAGCGATTGTCATTGCGAATGGATGGTTCCATTCCAATTGAAATGTTGATTAAATTCAAACGAAAATGAAGCCGTCTCTTTTGCTCTCGTTGCTATGTCGCACAGACAATCACACTGTTCCGCTCACATTTTTGTGCTTCATCTGTCTCTCTCCCTTGCTTCTTCTCTGTCCCATCATCTCTCTCTCTCTCTCTCTCTCTCTCTCTCTCTCTCTTTTTTTCCTCCTGTCTTACGTTCCTTCCGTCGTATCGGCATTCGTCTTCGAGCGCTCTTGGAAATTGACGGAATGATGTGCAAAGGGAACGATAAGGAGAGATTGAAAGAGAGAGAGAGAATGTCACGTTATTTCCCAGCCGAATTCTTTGAATTAATAGTCGCTCTGTTTCTCCTTCTGTTCAATTGTACAACATTTATGCATTCAATTTCAGACAGCATCGACGTTCACAATTTACGACATTCGATGGCAATAATAAAATTAACGAAAACACGAGAGCGTGCGAGCATTTTCAATACACATTTTCGTTGGCGAACATTGTGCTCTCTTTTCTTTTTCCGCATCGAACCACACGACACGCTCGAAACCTGCGGAAAAAAATTGGCCACCGTTGCCGCCAAACGCAACTCATTCGAAGCACGGCGAACTCGCGACAAAGTTGAATCAGCCAGCATGCATCGAACCCACACACGCGCGCACACACATTAAACATTATAAAATATAAACAGCAAACGCATACCAACGACGTCGTTTGAGCTCCGCAGATGTTCCGTGCGCGCGAATGGCGGTGGCATCTAAAATTTTAGATGAATTTATTCGTTTCGAAATGAGCAAAGAAGTAGCAAAAAAAGAACGCACACGCTCTCGCGAGTTAAGCAGAGGAACAGGAAACCAAACAAAACAACGGAGAGAATGTGGAAAAGAAACGTGCGTGTATACGATTGGCCGCGTGTACGCGAAGAGCAAACGGTAAAATAATGATAATATGGGAAAGTGTGTGGGTGTTGGACGTTGTTCTTGTTATGCGCGTTTCCCTACGCAGGACGTTTTTTTTTCGTTCTCTTGGTCTGGGTGTCGTCGGCACGAAAAAGGCGACACGGCACAGCATCCCGCTGATGAGGTGGGAATGCGTTTATGCAACGCATTCGCTTATGTCATCCGACTCTGCGGTAGGAATTGAAAAC
>JANTFB010078881.1:0-14201 GCA_026546635.1 Porricondyla nigripennis | reverse complement strand
ACTTCTCTCCGTTGCGCCCCCGCATTCAGTTATGCAGTAAATGTGTCCGTTTGGACACTTATACCAATGCCCTTGCTGGAAGTCCATCGCCTTCAAAATCATCTGTTTCTCCTCCAATGAGATTCCTAGTCCCGATGTATGTTTGCATGCCTCGCTGACGAGTCTGGAGAATTCCTTTCGAACATGTTCGGTGGCACCGCCAAATTTGTTCGCCAATTCGAACGCATCATGCAGCAGTTTCTTACCGGTTTCGTTGAATGGTTCGGAGTCTGCTTGAGCAATTACATCGCCCATCAATCGAAGAAATGAAATTTCTGTGGTGATGTCATTCCGCTGCTGCTCGCAATTACGAAAATCTTTGATGAACGCAGCGACCATTCCCAGCCGTCCTTCGAATCGATCAATGGCTTTGGTGGGAATGTTTTGACGGGATTTGTCTCTCTTTTCCATCGTCAAACAAATTCTCTTCAGAGTGTTCAGCATTTCGAATTTATTACTCAGTTCAATCAACGCCTGTTTTGGTCTTCCGAAGCGTTTCTTTGCCTGCCATTCAGTCTTCTGGAATATATCCACATAAATGGGAAACAGCTCCACCGTTCGGGTTCGGAACGATTGATTATCCAAAATTTCCTTGACTTTTTTGTTCAATTCAAGCTGAGTTTTCTTGTTCTCTTGTGGGCGGCCACAAGTTTTGAGCTTCACTTGTTCGATGTCTCTCAAACTGGCCTGGATGAAGGTGTTCAGTGATTTTGTGTGACGAATGATGGTCTTGCATTTTGGACACTTTTTGAACTGGATGCTGTTCGAACTATTGGCTTCGGAATTCGTCTCGGATGGATCGGGCTCCGAATTCATCCAATGCAACAAGCCAGCGACTTCGATGATGTGTTTACAGTCTTCTAGCTGAATGAAGCGAGCGCCTTCTTCGTCTTCGTCTCCGAAAAATATCTCTTCGACTTCGTCTTTATCGCAGACACGGCACAGGCTCGGCGTTTTCTCCCCACACACGCCAATCGACGGATGGCCACACTTGGCGAGTGCTTCGGTATTTGGATGGTCGCACAGCTTGCGGTCACATGGTTCCGAGCACAGTTGGGTGCATTGCAAATGATCACAGCGCCAGGTACACTTTTCCTTGCACTGTCAATGGCGAAGAAGCTCGTTAGGTTTTGGAATTGATTGGGAACGATAGGAAGTGCAAAGACACTCACCGGTGGGCATGGTTGACCGCATTGGAATGAACATTTCGAATGTACGCAGCTGTTCGTGCACTTTTTCTTGCATGGTTTGCAATCGATGGCACAACTATCCGTGCAGGGATGACCGCATATCAAAGTCTTGGAACATTTTTCCTTGCAACTGATCGATAGAATGGATGTAAATTGACTGAAGAAACTCTTGAAGTGTATATGAGAAACTGTACCTGACATGGAGCCTGCCGTATTTGCATCGACCGCACGATCCTTTGCATAGATGACCGCACTTCAATTCAATATTGCATGGATCGTCGCACGCATCCAATAGTTTGAAATCATCCGTGGCGTCGGCACATTTGATGGTAACCGTATGGCCGCATGGTGCTTTCGCCTGAACTTTTTCATTGCAAATCGATGACTTACAGTACGCACCGCAAGTAGCTGTGCATTTGTGGCCGCAGCTCCGCCTTTTCTCGCACGGATGGTAGCAGTGGACTGTCGAAGGATTACCCGAGCACTGGACTCGGACCAAATGCTGACATTCGGGGCGCACTTCCTGAACCATTTCTTTGCATTCTCCGCAGTCTTGCTCGTAGTGGCAGTTTCGACGGCATCGATGTTGTCGCTCGCAAATGATTTGGTCACATTTTTTGTGGCATTTCTTATAGACGTCGACATGTTCCATGTCGATGATGTGGCAAACACTCGTACACGAATGGCCACACGGCAATCGAAAGGTGCATGGACGTGAGCAACCCCCCTCTGGCGCCGCATTGAAATCATTTTTGGTCTTCACGAGACTCTTATATTCGATGTGGTTTTGGCAGAAGATTTCCAGTGCCTCTCCTATTGCCCGCTGAGAGGTCAAATCTGCCACCAAATTTTCCCACAATTTACTCTTTTCGGCCAAACAATCGAAATTGCCGATGCAGTAGAGCCCCTTTCGGGCACGCGACAGTGCTACATTCACACGATTCGATGTTTTCAAAAAGCCAATATTCGCTTCATCGTTGCTGCGTACGAACGACAGCAAAATGATGTCATTCTCTTCGCCCTGGAAATTGTCCACAACGGCAGCTCGCACACCGGTCAATAACTGCTGGCCACGCATTAATTGCCGAATCTGATGAAGTTGGCCAGAGTACGTGGTCAATACGGTCACCTGTGATGCCTCATAACCTTGCAAAATGATATACCGACAGAGCTCAACGATAAACTCTGCTTCATGCACATTCACATGGCTCCGGGTGTCCTGCACGGTGCTCTCGATCTGGCCATGGTTTATGAAAAACATATTTTTGGAAATTCCTGAAAAAATTGAAATTCATTGACAAGGTCCGAAGAATAATATTTCTTTTTCGATTGCGTCACCTTTCACATCCTCGTACTGCTCAACGGATGGATGATCGAGCAGTTGCTTGTAAATGTGCGGCACCAGTAACGACGAAATGCAAGGACGCATTCGGTGCTGCTGCTTCAGCTGGAAGTATTCCATTCGATTCTTGATCAATCGCTCGAATAACGAAATTTCCAAATTGAATTTCTTCGCGAGCTGGTAGACGGCTGGGCTCGGTCTTAACTGTAGGTGATCGCCGATCAAAATCAGGTGATCGGCCTCTTTGCAAAGGGCCGTCACTATGTGTGCTTCCAACACTTCGGCTGCTTCTTCGACGACTAAAAAAAAGCAATTCATTGAGTTTCCCAGCAATTGGAAATTAATCCAAATCTGTTTCTACTTGTTATTTTTGGCTTGGTTCCATCGATGATATGTCGGTATTTCGCCGCTCCAGTCGTCGTCATGCCGATGACTTTAGCCGATTTAACGATTTCGATATCTTCCTGTTTCCGAAGACCATTGAATCGAAGGCACTCATTCCTGTATGCGTCACGCAGTGCCTTGATTTCTTGCTCAAACTGTTCCACATACAATTGAATCCACAGCCGGTACAAGTCCCAGCGATTGTCTGGCAAAAGTGCGTGAATATTCCGGACGGCCACGGCTTGCTGCTGTGACATGGTGCTCGTCTTCTTTATCTCACGTTTGAATTGATTTTTGAACGATTTACGCCTCTTCTTCACTGTCTGAAAACCATCAGCGTCTTCATTATCTTGTAACGGAATAATATCGTTAAAATTTATCGCCGATCGGTTTATCTCTTCCGCATGCGGCTCCTCCTCTTCTTCATCGGAGCTCGTATCGATAATTCGCTGCCGTTCGATTTCTTTTACTTCTTCCTCGTCCATTTCCGGTTCCGCGTCGATTTGCGGCTGTTCGAATGCTTCTTCGGCCATTTCGATGTCGTTATCGGTGCCATTCTCTGCATTTACATTTTCATGGTGGCGGAGGTTCACGCCATAGCCGAGCCAATTTAAGATGCCTTCATTCAAATCCCATCCATGTGCCAATTGCTCCAATTGATAGTAATGTTCCGGATTACAACCCACAATCACTTCTTCCAATTCACTGCCAAGTACATTGTCGCACAAGTGCTCGATTTCCTTTTCTTGTGCCGTAATCTGGTCTTGAATGCTCCTCAACTGGCAAATACTTTCCATGCGGCCCCGATGAATGAACGACGGCACTTCTCGTTTCAATTTCATGCTTGACTTGATGCTGGCCAAATTGAATTTGTCCAATGCCTGGCATTGTGATTTGCCACCGATGCGAATCAACTCATTTTCACCGCAATATTTCTTGATGCCCTCGAGGAACTGATCCAACGCATGGTTCGTATAACAAACGACGAGTATCGGCCATTTGGAGGTGTTTTTCAGCAATGCTTCAACAATGCGCAGTCCAATGTATGTTTTGCCAGTACCTGCAATCACATCGGACAATATTAAATCGGTGCGAATCGACTGAATTCCATCTTGAACCCAATTTTACCCGGTGGACCCTGAATGACGACCAATTGTTTTGTTAGCGCTGCACGAAACGCGGCAAATTGTGAATCATCCAGTTTGAAATCACCGGGCGGCGGCCATGCTCGATTGCTTAGCACTTCCACTACGGACATTTTTGCCTCCGGATCAGTCTCGGGCAAACCATTCGAAAGCAAGTACACCGATTCGTCTGTCATATAAGTCGGAGGCGTTATGACTTTATTCACGTCGACGATATATTTCTCAAGCGGGAAATTGTCTTTGCCGAATTCCTGCAGCACCTTCAAATTGTGCCGATACGCCGGCGAACAACAGACACATCAAGTTACTTTTCATTTTCCGTTTTTTTTTTGCCACGACGAAGAGTCATACCTCGAAATACACGTGCGATTCGACCATCACAAAGGTGATCAACGGTGTGATCTCCGGCATTGATGACAATTCAATTTCAAGTTTTATTTGAAATTCCCCTTTGGTCAGTTTCTCTGGGTCTCGTTGCCCAGCAACCGTAGCGAAAAAAAATGACGCAAAATCGTCCGGCGAAAGGCACACGAGCGATCCGTTCATCATTCTTTTGTTGTACTGCAAATAGTACGGGGTGCGATTCCATCATTTTCGGCGAGCGAAAACAAACAAACAAACTGGAATCGAATTGAACTTACTTGCCAGCGCATATTCCGGAACGGAGTACAATCGAATTTACACGAATGAACCTGTTCGTTGTGCAACATTTTCGAGCCGACAATTTGAACATTCGAATAGACGTTCACATCCTTGATACGATATCGGCTGATCCGTGCTTCCGGTTTATCCTTCATTTGGCGATATTCGGTGATGCCATCGCGCAGCGGACGTATAAAGTCTTCGCGCAACAAACGAAATTGTACGTCCAAATAATGGTCGACGCCTGCCACATACTTGCCCTGGACGACATTCTCGCGAATGAACGGCTCGTGATCCTTCAGAATGTCAAACATTTCCGGGTAGATGCTGATTTTACGGAAATCTTGCGGTGGCTCCATCAAAGCTTCCGTTTGTTCCGTTTCGTCTCGCATTTGCTCGAAATTGTCGACCGATTCGTTCAAATGCCCCAACATTTCTACGATGAACTCGTTCAGCGAATTCCCCTTTCGATTGATGAATTCAATTTGTGCCGTAATGAGTTGCATCAAATCTCGCACCACATCGAACGATTTCTGATAAATTGTCAATTGCAATCGACGCAAAAAAATCAGCAAATTTTGTATGGCCTCGACGTGCTTCTGCCGGTGTGTCGTGTATGCGACAAATTGACTACTCAAATCGGCAATGTACAACTTCAGTTCGCGATGGAAATTCGCTTTGCTGCTCAATTTCGGCACCAATTTCATGTAGAAATGCACTAAGAACTGTACCGTTTCATTTTCGGTTGAACATTCTGAAGCCTTTGCCAATGCCGACAAAATCAGGCACATCATATCGCTGCGTATATTCGGCTGATCGAGCAACATCAGAAATCCATTCGTTTCCGACGATAATTTTAAAATCAACTGGACATCACTGCTCGTTTTGAGCACATTTTCAAGCGTTCTGAAGCCAATCGGATTGGTGGCTTCGGTTCGAATATTACGACGGTGATTCGTATTCCGGCCTTCATTTGGGCCTGCCGCTGCGGCATTGTTGGTATGATCTTTCCGACGATTATTTTTTGATCCACTTTGACCAGATGGGCCGGCTTGGGCTTCGTTCGCGTTCCTTTTATTTTTGTTGCCATTCGCTCGCTTCTGATATCGGGTTTGTTGCGCGTTCACAGCGTTTCCTTTTCTTTTTCGGCCTTCCTCCATTTTTCTTTTCTCCACAATATTTCAGTCGCAGCGCTCAACTAGTGCTCTTAATGATTTCATCACAAAAACTCAACTACATGTCTGACTTATATTTGCACTCGACGCAAGCTTCTAAATACGTACAAAAAACTCGCAACCGGTATGGTTGTGCATTTCGATCCATCTACTAGTGTGAGTCATATGGATTGGGTGGTTCGCAAGTGTACGTTGTGGGCAAAGTGAGTGTTCGTGTATTTGTACCGTTTCTTCGTTCACTCACAGCGAACCAGTTTGCAAGTGTGCAGGAATGAATGTTTTGTCGGTAGAGAAACGATCCGAAACGAAATGGAAACAAAGCGATGCACAGGCACACATACAAGCCAAGCGTTCACATACACTTACACACGGATCAGTAGCCGTTCAGAGTCGAACTGATACGATAGAAAGAGCAATGAATTCCATTGCGAATGCGCAGCGTCGCTACCGGCGACCTGCATGTATATCGACGTGGAAAGCTGCCGAGAATATTTAAAAATCTTAGATTTGCAGCTCATCAGAGCTCGTACTTTATTTCGAGAAATATTCCATATTCTATTCATCGATCTTTGATCTTTTAATCTCCGGTTCAGCGACCGCCGTGGTTTCGTCGGCAACATCAGCCGACGCTGCGATCGCGGCATTCCGTTTCAAACTCACACTTTCGTGCAAATTCACTTGGCTGGCAACCGAAGTGTCCGATTTCAAAATCTCGCGCAATGCCATCGTTGCGTAAGTCGATGACGGCAGACTAAATTCCAGCACAAGCGCCGTGAATTGGCCCTCGTCCACACTCACGGGTCGATTTTCCTTGCGGATTTCCTCCAGATCCGATTGAATCAATGCGTCTGTGTCGCTGTTGTATCGCATCAAATGCCAATTCAAATCGGTCGGTTTGACCATTATCTTGCGATACGTTCCCGACAACGAATATGTTCTGAAAATATTTGGTGAAACAAAATAATATCGAATCAGGATCCATTGCGGTCGTCAAATATTCGTCGTGGCAACGCCGAAAATTTACTTGTTTTTTAGTTTCAATTTTTCCGACGACAATTCGTCCGTGGACAATCGTTCCTTGTACCATTCGGCGCATTCGTTGGCAGGATACAGCACATCGTGACCCGGCAAAGGCAAAATGACATCAAATATTGTGTACGAATTTGAATCAATGTCGGCCTGAGTCAAAATTTTGACTCCGCTGGTTCGTGGCTGATCAGTTGAGGCTCTACTGCTGTCGTCATCGTTGCCGTCTTCGGCGTCGTCATCCTCGCCAATTGCCGTCTCATCATCAATTACTTCCGTTGCGACATTTTCATCGTCGCTCGAATAAACCAGGTCGCCCTCGCACACCTTCAAACCGAATTTGGCGATGCGCCGGGACACCATTTCGTTCCAAATGAGACTTTGGTACGCGTGAATGTACATCAGTCGTGTGTTACGTGGAAGCTGCGAAATGTAAAATGGAAATTTATAAACGCCGACGTGTACCTGTGCATTCCACCATTTTGTGCCAACTCACATTATCGAGAGCGGTGATGTAATTGGTGGCGCCACTGCGTGCCAAACCGGTCAACAATTTGTATTCGATTCCACGGCCACCACGACTGTTTCGATACAACAGTTTCAGCGCTTCGTCAGCATCTCGTTTTTGCCACCAATTTTCGCGAACAATTTGCATATCCGGGATGTCGTTGTCGCGCGGCTTCATTATCAATTCGCAAGCCTGAAATTCGAAATTTAACAAAAATCAATTCCATTGCTTCCATCAATCGCGTTTCAATGTGAAAACTGGAAACGCACCAATTTATAGTCGGCCTTGAGCAATGCCAAACCGATTCGATGCGTCGGTATCGCTGAATGGTTACCGAACCGCTGCAGTCCGTAATAGTTGATGAATCCCTTGTCTTTGAACTGTTCCATTGCCTCGTTCACCGTTGCCGCATCCACGTTGATCTGCCTCAGTGCAATGCGGAATCGATTGCCTTTCAATTGACCCAATTTCAGTGGCTGATCGCGAAACATAAAATTTCCGACGGTAATATTCCGCAGGCGACGCGCAGCTCGAACCACAACCGCCGGTTCGCGACGTCTGATGCACGCCCATTGAGTGGTCCTGGCTCGCTTATCCTTGGTGCCGGCGTACGTGATTGACGATGCTCGGGCGCCATTCAACAACGGTGCCAGTAATGAGACCGCCTGCATCGTATCGATGTTGTCCTTGTGCAACAGAAAATATGTGTATTCGTGCGGCCAGAGCCACTTCGTTCGACGGTCGTTTCGTTTGTTTTGTTTCATGCACTTGATGAATTTCTCGTCGTCCTTATCGACCGTGGTGCTCGTGATTTCCGTGAACATCTCTTTGATTGTATGATGGATGAGTGTGCGTTCGGTCTTCTCCATTTTCGTCACATTGATCTAAAATATGGAATGGGAACCGATTCGAACACATATTCGTCAAGGGCTTCGGACTCCGGCCACTCACCAACACTTCTTTGTCGCACTTTTTGTCGGCATTTTCCACCTCAAGAATTTCGTCGAATTTTTTTACCGAAATCAGTTCTTTGAAATGCTCGATGTCTGTGGACGCGGCCGTGTCATCTGTAAATATCATTGGAACAATTCATTTGACGTACATTCAAGTTGTCCATGCAAAATCACTTTTCACCTTTTGGCGTCTCCGGCAACGATAGATCTGTCAATTTGCATATCTGCCCATCGAACCCAATTTCATTAACGTGAAAATCTGAAATTCTGGACGAGAACGGAAATTAGGGAGTTGAGCTGGAATGGATGAGCGAAATAATTGCAATTTGTACCGGTGCTTGATGATGCCAGTGAATCCGGGCGATGGTGTAACATACTCGGTGATGCCAATTTCATCTTCCTTGGTCGAAGCATGGAATTTATTCAAATTCGGCGGAGGCCTCTCGTTTCTCGATCTGCACGAAAAGAGATTCTGATTGGATATTGTCGACGAAAACAATTAATCCGTCGTCACTCACGTAGTATTCCGATTGTCCCACTTCCCGCGATTGTCACGTTTATCGTGGCGGGGACGTTGACCACCATTGTTCTGCTTGAATCCTTTCCCATCTCGGCGACCCATTTCACGAATGAAAATTCCCGAAATAATTGAACGAGCAACGAAAGAATCTGTCCAAAAGAGCACCGAACGAATGACGGCGCCTCATGTAAATAAATAAAATGTGGTTATGTTGCGTCATTGAACGCACCCGATTCGGGCTTTGTTCCGTGAACGCGTTGACGTGACAGTCGGAATCATGAAGAAAAGACGAATGAAAAATGAAACAGAAACGTCAAAACCAATTCGCAATAAACAACAAATCGAATCGAAATCCATAACAAATCGCAATTCGACCGAATCAAAATGGTTTATCTTGCATTCACATCGAACCTGACCGAAGAGGAGCTGATGCTGCAGACGAAATACCAGAAATTGAAGAAAAAGGTGAGATCCACGGTCGGCAAACACAAAAAACTGTAGTGTCGGGAGGAAAGTACTCACTGCACCCAATTCCGTGTACAGAAAAAGGCTCTGCAAGCGCACAAGGCACCGAAACAGGAGGCCGAGAAACCGTTGATGCCAAAACGGGCGGTCGATGCACGCGATGCCCGCGAAGTCGCTCGCAAATTGTTCAAAAGCGGTGCAATCACGGCCATTCAGAAGCCTCAAATGAAGCAGGATCAAATGTCATTCAAGCGTCCGAAAGGCCAGGAACGCAAACGAATTGTGCCCGAAGCGAATGTTGCTTCCTATCAACCGTTCTCGTCAACGCAAGGCTCAGACACATTTCCCACCGCCGGTGGTAATACGCCGGATGCCAGCGATCGCGATTCGAGTCGCGTTCACAATTGTAATTTTTCACATTCAACTCGACTCATATGAGCGGAAATGCATCCAGCTCACGTCATTCATTCCATTCATTCGCAGTGTATCAGCAATTTGCGTCGGAACGTGATCGTGAGGAACGTGGTTTGAGCGAAAAGAAAGTCCACGACACATCGTCGCCAACATTGATTTCGCATCGCAACGAAAAACAACGCACAGGCAATACGATTTGTGTGTCCGGCAACAATATCACCGAAGAGTTTCTCCGAAATCAATTCTCCACATTTGGGAAAATCGTGAACGTTTCAATGGAAATCGAGAAGGGTCGCGGATTCATCACGTATGCCAAAGTTGAGGCGGCCGAACGTTCCATCAACGATATGCACACAAAAACGGTGACTGGCATTACGTTGCAGGTGCAACTGGCACGACGTCAGCCGCAAATTGAGCCAATCAATGATGCATCATCGTCGGCGGTTTGGTCCACTCTGGGTATGGTTTTGGCTTCGGCTTTGGTCTGCATCACGAAATTTAAGTATTCTGTCTGTATTCGATTCCATTTCAGCCGCAAGTCATTCGCAGAAGGGTGGCAGCTTAAAGGACAAACGTAAAATGGTCGAATATGAGGACAATCTCTTCAATTGATTAGATGACGACCGCTGACGTAGAATAACTGAAACAATATTTGCCGGATCCGTTTGTAATGATAAATATGATATTCACTTTATTCCATTAAAATCCATAAATATTTCGAAAAAGTAGAATAAAATCAATTGTATGACGTGACTTGTGACGTATGACGTGTAACGTGTTACTGTGGGTGAACAGGCGCTGATAAATTACATTCAAATAAATGGTACATGTGCCCACACCGATGGTGTGGTAAATTCAAAAGGGAAAACCAAAGAAGAAGAAAAAACAAAAAAATAGGAAGTCAACAAAGTTCTATGGCAAATGTGAATGGATTTGCTATCCTTGCGCAACAACGAGCCCAACTACTAATTTTCAATTAAAATGCATTCAATGTCGTAACGCGTGCTCCTTTTTCGCTACGCGGCGAGCCCAAGGTGTCGAATCGCATAAGAACCGTCGCCTATGCATTTCGTCCAGAATGATCGGGTGGATTCAAGTAGTCCCAGTGGTGATGATGCACCGAACGATCGCCGGCCAAACCGAGCATCATCAGGCACGCAATAATGACAATTAAAATGACCAACACCAAACTCAAGTCCTTCTGTTTCTCGTCCTGACTGTGCGTGAGGCCGCGTATCAAATCGATCATCGCATTGCCAGCCGTGTTCATGCTTGAATTGAGGGCACGGCCACACGCACGAATCAACTGTCCGCTCAATTCGCTGATTGACGATTCGGGCATGCGATTGGCACTTTGTGCGCCACCAAGATGTCGCCGATGCGATTCGTCGTCCGATGAGGAGTCACAGCGACGATGATGTTTGCGGGGCGGTCGATGGCGTGGCTGTGCAGCGGCTGGTGGCACCGATGTTTGGCGCGACTCATCATCCGAAATGCCCGATCGCAACTGATAAAAGCTCGCTGGAATATCGGACGGATGTGTATAATTGTCGGGAGATGGAGGTCTTCGCGGTACTTCTTCCCCTTCAGGCTCCACGGTGCTTACGATCGGCGATGCAATGGACGGCTCAATTGGCGTTGGCTCTTGAGCCGGAGGCTGTGTTTCGGTCGTCGATACACGGTTCACGAGTGCAGACATAACATCCGGATTGATTTCATTTACGGGCACAAATATTTGTTCGCATTCAACGTGCGGAGCGACATTCGACGCCACCACATCCGGTTCGGAAGTTGGGAAGGGTGCTGCAGTGCGGATATCCACGTTCAGCAATGGCACTTCATTGTTATTGCTGTCTCGATTCGAGTGCACACTCTCAATTGATAGATCATTCGGCTCTTGTTCCAGTGCAGCGACGATGTCGACGTCATCGTCGACGGCGTGGACGACATCCAAGTCAATAACGGACGACGCAGGTGTCTCCAACGACGCTGGAAATAATGTATCGGCGGGCGGTATATTGCTCGTCGATGATTTTCGACGTGGCGGCGGCTGCGGAGGTTCCATAAATGATTTCTCTGGTGAAGATGGTTCGGAGGACGGTCTGTACTCTTCGCTCGATTGTGTCGGCAACACCGTCGTGCGGACCGGTGACGACTCACTTTTCCGTTCCTCCGATTCTTGCTCGAGCATTTGATAGCGTCGAATAGCTGCACTGATGATGCGCTCATCTTCCGTATCGATTTGTGGATCGTCGTCAACGAACGGCACCCGATCACTTTCAGCCGAATCGGTGCGATAGCCGACGGGATTGTCATCTTCGACCGGCTGAACGATGAGTGTCGCGTCGGTGAGAATAGGTGAACGAGCCACACGCTGCTCGATGAGGAGTGCTGACGGTGTGAGTGGCCGACTCAACGGAGTCTTTGGTCGTTCGGCAGACGTACGCGAACGCTCCGAATACGATCGTTGATTTGATTCGCGGAACTTTTGAATACCTCGCGAAAGATTTTCCTCGTTGTCGAAATCATTCTGACGCTGCATATGGTCGTCGCGCAGAATCTCTTCCACGGTTCGCGGATACCGATCTGAAACGCCCAACGGCGAGTGCTCCGTCTGTGTCGATGTCTCTAGACCATCTCCAACATCTGAAGTGGTCGATTCCTTGCGAATGCGTCGATGTTTGTCGCGTGGTGGACGCGGAGGTGCTGGCAACGGTCGATTCTGGAATTTGTGCAAAAAACTGTCGATGTCCAAATTCAAATCGTTCACGTCGACATCATCGATTTCCTCGTATTGTGTCATATCCGATGCGGCAATGGATGGAGGTCTGCAAGAATAAACGAACAAAGTCTTCGCCACTCCGAATATGGATGCAAAAAAAGGAAAATTTACTTGTTCAAACTGTTGCTGGATCCTCGACGCGGTGGTCGGGCCGGTACAATGATGTTATAGTTTCGTTTAGGTCGTTCCGGAAATGGCGAATCAAATGAATTGGCCTTTCGAAGTGGCTCGGAGTCATTGTTTGACTTTGTTTTCGTTGATCGCTTGTGTCGTGTCGGTGGCGGTGGACGTTGCGGCGGCTCCTTCTTCACCGTGGCATATCTGAAGGGAGGAGGAACAAAACTCACAAATATTGTCGCACCCCATATCCCCACGCTTTGTCTCTCACCCATTAGTATCTTTGATATTGATCGAATATCGGCTCTGGTTCGACGACACCTTCTCTACTACGCCGGCGATCGATGGGGCGGCATCAATATGCGATTCCACCTTCAGCGACGATGAACGACTTTTTCGAATCGGTTTCGTCACAATTTCATTGTCCGGCTCGGCCAGTGGTCGGCCATATGCATGCTCGCTGCGATAGACGATTACCTGTAAAGGGGAGGAACCAATCAATCTTCGCATTCGACGACGAATGAGCGAATGGCACTCACCTCATTATCGTTATCATTTCCTTTGCTATCAAATGAATCCTGTTTGGGTAGGCCTCGGCCTTTGCGGTGACGTTTCGGTACTACCGGTGTGGCTTTGTGATCGAATGGCAAGTTTTCCGGATCCGATTCGTATTCAAGATATGATGGGTCGTCGTGGGCTGCACGCACATTGGAAGATTCAATGTCATCCAGGAACTCATTTTCGTAGAATAATGGATTCTCGTTGACATTGTGCGGATAGAAACGCCTGTCGACGGGCACATCGCGATCCGAAATGTCGTCGCCGTCATAGTGGAAGACATCGTCGTCGAAATTTCGTCGTGTGTAATCGTCGCGATGATCGAACTCTGAAGATTCGAAGCTCTTGTTGAATGGGGCGTGTCGACGATACGGTTTGATCGGTTTGTCGAGATATCGCCTGTCATCGGTGTTGTTGTTGTTGTTGTCATCGTCATCGTGGCCAATGTTCTCGTCCGAATAGCCGAATCCGTTGCGCGGCGACGATGATGCCATTCCTTCGCGTATCGCCGAACTGATGTACTGACTGATTTGCATATTGTCCTGCGAAACCCCGCGCTGCCGCAAGAAAAACTCATCGTCATCGATGTCCTCAATGATGCCCGTGCGACGCCGATCGCATGAGCTGCCCGAACTCTGCGTTTCCTCTGTCGAAAAATTCGAATCATTCCGCGCTCGACGACGGTCTTGCGATGGCATTTTTTCGATTGTGCCCAAGAGCGGCGCCACTTTCGGCTGGCCCAAAATCTTATTCCTCATGCGCTCGCACTCTTCCCAATCGATGTCCCGATTGCTTTCCTCTGACAGCACATCCGAATCTTGGTGCACCAACGGTTTGCGCGATTTGAATTCATTTTCGCGGGCTTTCGATATCTCGTGAATCTCGCGATTCTCCTGATCGTATTCGGCCAATTCGAGTTGCTCTTCCGTTTGCAAAATGCC
>JANTFB010077770.1:0-14220 GCA_026546635.1 Porricondyla nigripennis | reverse complement strand
AAACGCTGAATGAAAATAACAATCTAACCAAATTTATTTGTTGTCTGTCGTCATTCGTTTTTATTCCGATTTCAATATAACACAATATAACGCGTCTGTGAGCATGCACGTTCAAGGCTTCCAACCAGCTCACAAGCACACGCGCACATTCCCAAAAAAATATTTTATGGAATGGGGCAAATAGCGAGTCGCGAAAGAAGAAAAAAATCATTCCATACCGAACGAATACGTGCATCATTTCGGGTATTCGCACGAGTCAACTTATTGATAAATTTTTTCTGATAAAATGAACGACGCGATATGAATAGTGTGCTATTCGCATGCATGTTGACACATTACACAGTATGATTAGCACGTTATGGGCCGCAGACGTCTACTCGTCCATTTAGTTTGTTCTGCGTGAACGCTGTTTCTCGCCCACTCCCCTCAATTACTCTTTCTCCCTGTGCAACGGGCAATTTTTTCATTATTATTTGAACTCGCCTCCGTGCCACACGGTATTCGCGCGTCATTTAATTTTTGCTGTTTGATCGATATGACGATAACGGCGTCGGTTGACACAAAAAACAAATTAATTTTTGCTCCACATAAATGTTATAAAAATAATAATTCGTTGCTCCCGAACGGGGCCATAGGGGAAACCCATTGGTATGTGATGTACGTCGAGGCGTTGCCACACCGATTGCATGCGCCAGATGCCAGCATATGATGGCACACAAAATCATCGAACGATTGCGGCCGCCACTGCGGCAATATTCGTATTTTGTACCTAACAGCCAGTCAGCAGTCAACAAGTCCTCATAACAATAACAATAATAATAATCATCGAGCGTGAGGCGTGTTGTTGCTTTATTTTTAGACCACTCGGTGTTTGATCGGTTCACCACTAAAAAGAGAACGCATTGTGTCGTCACTCGGCACTCGGCATTCGGTTAATCCACTCTGAAGATTGTCTAACATAATTTATCGTTTTCTTTCTCCTCATTTCGGCGGCAGTTTCGTTTGAGGACTCACAATTCGACGTGGTGCCGTTGACCGCTGAGAAAGTGCTCGAATTCATCGAGGAAGCATATCCGAATCCAGTGACACCCGAAGACTTGGCACGGTACGTCTAAAAGTTGACGACAAATTTCGAAAACATTCTCATTTTGTGGCCTCTCGAAAATCGATATCTTTGCAGAAATCATGGGTGGGCCGAAGAGGAAGTGCTACAGATCATGCTGTCGCTGCAGGCACGCGGTGTCATCAAATCCATGGAATATAATTCATTCACACGCACACATCATGAAGACACCGAAATCAAGGCAAGTTACTGGCACCGAATTCGTGGTGGTTCGTTGACTCATCTCATTCCTGTATCGAATGGATTTAGGTGGTGAAGCAAATGCCGACGATTGCATCGAATAAACAGCCGACGATTGCAGTTATAACCGCACAATATTGTGAAAAGTTGGCCGTCGACGCGATGCTCGAGAACAAAGAAACGTTTGTGCGTTACACTACAGTCGGTGAGTAAAGTTCTTCGATTCTCTAGACCCCATCTCTCTGTCGAATGCATCCTGGAGATAACCAAGCAGCTTATGCAACAGGAAACAGTAACTAAAATGCAAAACGTACAAAAGCTGTGTAGTTGGCATTCAACCAAAATAAAAAGTGTCGTAGCCACCAGAATCCCCAGATAGAATGATACACTCCCACAACCTCCAGTTTCAGTCTTAACCAGTAACACAAAATATAACCTCTCTCTCTCTCTCTCTCACCCAAAACCGATTTTATATTGTATTATTAATCACAGGAAACTCTCCTGAAAAAGATCAACCGAATGGCTCACTTCGGCGGGCCACGAAAAGTAGACGCTTCGGTAAGAATATCGGCCAAGTGCCCGTGACAGTGTGTGTTCGTGTTCGTCATTTAGTTGTAAATAGTTCATTCGTTTGCGTTGTATGATTGTCTTCATTTTCGTATTCATTTGCGCATAGCGCATCGTTCGTGTGCTGAATTTTCATTCGATCATTAAACTTTACGAGCCATCGAACCATTTATTAAACAACATTTCCGTTGAATTCGCACACACAATCAGTCAGTCATCATCAATTGGCACACTTGAGACATTGCACAAATGCACATATTCGCATATTTTATTATTTCGAATGGTCTGCGGATACGATGCGGGCAAAATGTGAATACATTTTTTTCCGTTTCATCGCAGCACTCATTACATATCGAGCACATTTTCAGCACCACATTGAAATAGAGAGTCACGCGAAACAGTCATCTGTCGTCATCGGATCGCACATGGTGTTCATTTGGTAGTCGTATTTTTAGTTCTCAGTTTTTTCACGTTTTCCATTTTCCACATCCATTGAAATTAGGTGTTTTCGGACCACGCGAAATTGTCGATGCAAAATTCACCATTCGTTTTTTGTGCTTTTTCTCTTCCCAGGTGAATCGAATGTGTATACGTTGGGAAATATTGGTGCCCATCGTATCGTTAGCACGAAATTGCCATCGGTCGGAAGTACACGGGAGGCGTTGACAGCGACTGGGAATACAACAACCCGTTTGCTGGGAACATTCCAGAAAGTCGACTATGTGTTCATTGTTGGTGTTGCCGGGGGCGTCCCGCATTTCACCGATTACAATAAGCACGTTCGCCTTGGTGACGTTGTTGTGTCTGCCGTCGATCAGAGTCGCACACTAAATGGGTAACATTTTTTCCTTAAGAAATAATCATGCGCATGCCTGATGAATCGACGAATAAGCGCCCTCAATTCTTTCGTTTCCGTCACCAGGAATGCTGCGGACGAGAAGCCAAAGGTTTATGTGTACGATAACGGTGAGGAGAATCGTACTTATTATCCAGCAAATCCATGCTTGCAAGAGATTGCCCGTAAATTGTTCGTTGCCACCGAAGGTAAACGACCATGGGAGACATACATTGCTGAAGGATTGCAACATCTCCAGGTAACTTCAATCGAATCCCCCGAATTACGAGGGTTAAACTGATGTGAACCATTTTTTCAGGCTCGCACCGACAACGATTTCACACGTCCGGCCGCCAACACCGACAAATTGTACATGAATATCGGCAACCGAGAGGTGATTGAGGTGCAGCATCCGCAACCTTCCACTGAAATGACCGACAATTCGACCGGTTTGATTCGGCTGCATCTGGGACCGATTGGTTGCGGCAAAGATACGGTGCGACTCGATGCAGCCCGTGTGGAATTCACCCGCCAGCACAGTTTACTGGCCACCGACGTTGAAATGAGCTCCGTGCTGGACAGTATCATCGGCAATTGTCGCGACAGCTTTATCTTAGTCAAAGGTGAGCGACACTCAAACCGACACAAACTTGATCAGCGAATAATGGTTTCTCGTTTCGCGTGAACACAGGTATTTCGGATTACAAAGACGGCACCACAACCAAAAAATGGCAAAACTACGCATCGCTGACGGCCGCTGCTGTATTGAAGAGCATCATTTGTGGCATGGATGCACCGACCAATGTGTAAAGGAAACTTACGCGAAATCTCTTGCCCAGTCAACAAGATCTACTCAACTAACTGTGCACTGCTCATCTCTATGCACTTTGAATATCACCATCGTAATAATTTTGAGATTTTTTTTATATCAAAATCGATATGCAACTAGGCGCGATGTATCTATACTATACGTTAGTCCGCCGCAGCGTAGAAGAAGAACGTTTTTTCATGCAATGATCTTGTCCAAAGTAACATTTATTGCCTCCAAAATATTTATTATTTTCTGTACGTGTATGAGTGATTTTGTGCAAAAAACCAAAATGGAATATTTAATAAAGGAAAAGAGCGTCATCGATTCGACAACATCAACGACGCACCACTCAACTTATTCTGTTTATGTGTTGGTGCTTCGTGGGAAAACCCACAAAAGTGCATTTTCTGGAGTTCCTTGTCGGCGTTGAATGCAGTGTAAAAATTCAACTTCCGGCCCAATGGGAGGGAAGGGAGGTCGCCCCTGCTGGCTCAGGATTCCTCGGGAATAAACTTCGAATATCGAATGAAAAAATGCAATCGTTCGGACTAGCTGCTTATTTATTTGGCATCATTTCATTTGTTCCAGCCACCACTCGTCAATAATCATCTCGATTCTCAATTTCAATGACATTCTCGTTCAACATTCCCATCGTAACCTGCATTTGAAATTTCAAATCTTCCAATTTCAATTTGGTCGACAATCGATACTGGCGCACCATATGAATCATGAACATTTTCATTGCAATGATACCATACTTTTTGCCTGTGAACGAAAATCGTCAGCCAGAATGAATTTTCATTGACCTCATTCATTGACACCAGGGTGCCTCATTCATTGACTTACCAATACACACCCTCGGACCGGCACTGAACGGTATATATGCGTAAGTGCTCCTGGGTAAAGCATTCTCCGGGAAAAAGTTTTCCGGATTGAATTTGTTGGCATCGAATTTCCAGTTGTTTTGATTTCGTTGCATACTCCTGATGTCCACGAGCACTTCAGTTCCCTTGGGTATGATCAGGTTATCTGCAACGCAGAGAAAGCCGTCAAATTATTTCGCAACTGTCATGAAATATGCAAGAGAAACACACACCCAATTGAATATCTGTTTTCAACAGACGAGTCAGCACAGGCACCACCGGGAAGAACCGGAATGCTTCCTTCAAAAATGCATCCAAATACGGCATATTGTTGATATCCTCTTTGGTTACATCGTCATTTTGGCCAGGAAGAACACTGTGAATCTCTTGGAACAGCTTTTCTTGAATAACCGGATAAATGGCCAGCAAAGCGAAAGTATTCATGGCTGCTGTTGCCGTCGTTTCGTAGCCCTGAACCGAAAAATCAACCGAAACAATTGACAACATAAAATAGAAAAATCAATCGATTCCAATTACCGCCATTAAAATCGTCTTCAATTCACTGGTCACGTCGAAATCGTTGAACACTTTATCTTCCAGTGACAACTTGAGAAGTTGATCGATGAAAATATTCTTATGCCCCGTTTCATCGTCACCGTCTGCTTCTCGTTTGGCGACACTAGATTTCGAAGAATATTCATTCTTTTTTCTTGCGAAAATCTACGGAAAACGAACATGAAAACGATGTGCGTGTGCCGTGCTTGACCTCAAACGTAATTGTACCTCATCGATCACCGCCGTTATTATTTCCACGTTCTTAAAGAACGTCGCGTAGTATCTGGACAATCGAAAAAGCACTTTGGGTTGAATCCATGGCTGAAAAAACCGTTTGCCCGTGATCTCCATAAGCTCATGTGCGGCCTTCAGAAAATCCATATTGTTTCCGGTTTGCATGTTCATTGTCAAACCAAGTGTTGTTTCTGCGGAATACAATTTATTCGAGAATGCCTCGTCAAGCGAAATGCGAATTTCCATCTGCACTTACGGCAAATCAAATCCATAGCACACGATCGAATGTCTTCCACTATGTTGAATGCTCCATTGCCGGCATGCACCTTCACTTTGTTGGTGAGCACTTTCATGCCCTTGTTGAGGATGGGATAAAATGTGTTGATGATGTTCGGTGTGAAGCATGGATTCAAATGTTTCCGATGGAAACGCCAACCTTCCGCTGCAAGTGCCAAATTCAATCAGAATAAATTGATTGTGCGCAATACGCATGTTTGTTCATCGCAAAATAATAACCTTTGAGCGTGATGAGACCATAGCCCACTGATTCGACAACAAAATCATACGAATCACCCTTGTCCATTGAACCAGCATTATTCAGTATAATTTCGCAATGTGTTGGATCGTTCACGTACACGAAAAAGCGATTGCCGAGCCAAAATTTTGTGGGCGATCCATACTTGTCGCCCAGTTTATGAACCTCCTGCAAAATACCTGCCGGCGAAAACAAGAACTGTTGATAACACTTGTTAAACTGCAAGTTGAAATCACGTCGCGCTCACGGCATGGATCCATAAATCTGTATGCGCTTCCAATGATTGGATATCCCTTCGGTCCTTTCAGTTTCGAAGCGATATAAATATATTTTCTTTTTTCCCAGTAATAATAGGCGACGAGACCAACCAGAAGCACGAATAACAAAATCATTTTCGAGCAAAAAAATGAATCGTGCGCGAGCAACTCACTGAAATGTTATTTATTGGATTCTCGAAGAGCAACTGGCCGAATGGGAGCAGACGCAATCCCATTTATAATCTCGTTTCGTGAAGCGAAAAAAAATCGTGCGAGTAGCAATGCTAGTCTATGATTGCACGATACACGATTATCGCCGAACATATTCCGTGAATCGAATAGATTCAAACTTTGGCCGTCTGGGTTCCATCGATGCAAGTTCAGTCGAAATTCTACATATTTCCATGGAGTCAAAATGCGTGAAACTCGTGGAGTATATGCAGTGAGAAGACGGACGAAAAATCCCATGACAAAGTCAGCTCATAAGAATCCTCTATGATGATGCGGGAGATAGGGAGACAAAAAACGACAGTTTAGCTATATGAACAGTTTGTTTTTATTCGAAATTGAAAATGTTCTCGATGACTGATGAGCGATCGATCTCTGAATTGAATGATCTAAGATATTGTTTGGGAATGATTCGGTTTCTATGGAATTCGCCACATGAAACTTGACCTATATCGATAACACCAATCCGTTGCATTCGCGATTATTCGTAAACAGTCATTTTGTTTACTTTTTTCCGTTCGAACTCATCGTGAAGAGATGCATCTGATAACGACTTTCATCACTTTCCAGATGTAGTTGCCCCGCTTGCGCCAATAATGAAAGCATTAGAAATAATTCATTCAATAAGAGCATTCAAACATCGTGAAAAAATTGGGGCAGAAATACGCGTTGTGAATTGGGACAGACGAGTAATATCGTAGCCGCAACGAGCGATACCGAAATGTTTGAAATCGTTAAGAGATTTCATTCGCATGGCGAACACTCTATTAGAATACTGCCTATCGTCGGCGAATTTTGCCGAATTTATTTCCTTTCATAGATAATCCACGGATTACACCAAAAATCAGAACCACCGCTGAACGGAACAAAAATATCTTAATCGTAGTATATTCGCATATCGGTGAGCCATTATCATGAGTCCTAAAATAGGATTGCTGCTGACTTGCAGATAGTACGCACTGCGCACAATGGAAATAACAACATGTGACAATATTCGTAAATGAATAATAGACCAGGCTGGTTTGGATTCGGAAACCACCATAATGAACCACTCCAGTTAGCATAGAAAGCTCCCTAGTAAACCTAGAAGCTACCCTAGACAAAGAGTAACCCAATCGAAGTGAGCCTAAACGCCATCATATGACAGTTTACCAAATCTTGAAACCTAAGAGCAACCCCAGTGAAGTCAAGAATCAAGCTAGCTAACCTTACGACCACCTTAGCTTCCTATGATCTTTTTGTACGGGATCAAGTGAGCAATGCGGAATAAAGGTCTGCTACCTTCAGAATTATGGGTTTCGGAACAGCCTAGTACGGTCACGAAAAAAAAATATTTTGTTGGTGCGTTCTATTGTCGTACGATTATCGAAAGTCATCCGAGTTCATTGGGAACGATCTATTGTCAGAAGTGCACTCGATTGTTGGTCCGTAGGTTTAAAGTAACAGATTCACTTGAGAAGTCTTAGAAGAAAACGAGAATGGGCAACGAGAGAAATATTTTGTACGGCGGCGATTTGGGCACGTACAGTGAAATTTGCGAGAATGCTAAATCTTTGGGTGAATTTTTCCTAAAGAGGCTTCAAGATGGCGGCGACAAAGTGGCTTTGGTGAGCTAGCAATTGCCCATGTCCATTGCGATTTGGAAACAACTATAGTACTAGAGTTTGACGAACGCACTTCTCGCAGGTCTCCGGCGTAAACGGTGAAAAATTAACATACGCGCAACTGCGATCGAAAGCGATACGTCTGGCCGAACGATTGAGTGAATTGTTTGGCATAAAGGTAGGTGACGTGATTGGTATTTGCAGCGAAAATAGTCTCGAGTTTGCCGTTACTATGTATGCGTCAATTATGTTGGGAGCAACAGTGGCCCCACTCAATGTGATGTACAGCAAACGTAATTTTTATATTTTGCAAACGCATCGCATGAAGCGGGGATTCAATAAATCATTCGTTTTTCGGTGCAGGTGAACTGAGTCATGCGATGAATCTGTCGAACCCGAAAGTGATGTTCGTTTCGCTGGATAATTTCGAGAAACTGTACGCGATGAAGCAACAGAATTCATTTGTGCGTAAATTGATTGTCTACGATGACATCGCGGTGAACGTATCGAAATTGTTGCGCATCGACGGTGTCACGACATTTCGGAGGGTCATTGGTATTGAAGATGGAGCTCCCACCGGGGGTGGATTCCGATGCTGGCCACAGCAAATGAAGGAAAATGTGTCGTTCATATTGTGTTCATCGGGGACGACTGGCCTACCGAAAGGCGTTCAAATCACACAATATAATGTACTCGTTGCAATGAGAGCAAGAAAAGTGTAAGTTTGAGTGAGTCCCTGGAAGGATGACACTGGAATTTCTTCTTTATTTACTTCCAGTGCCGCTGGTCATGAAAGTGGGAAAAGTGTCTTGTTAGGGATTCTGCCCTGGTTTCACACTGCTGGCCTCTTTGTATCGATAGCGATGACCATCAATGCAATCGAAATGATATTTCTACCAAAGTTCTGTGAAGAGGACTGCCTCCGATGCATCGAAGTAATCCAAAGAATCGATTCCATTTTGGGGTGCTCCTGCTCACATCCCAATAGGCCAGTTTGTTCAGTCTTGCAGTGGACAACGTCGGAACTCAATATTATAAACTGGTCTATTGGGATGTGATCACAGCAAAATCGAATCGTTTCTTTCATTCTTCATTCATTTTCTGGTTAAAAATGTCTCATTTCAGACGTATAAAATCAACACAATTTATTTGGCACCGCCAATTCTGGTTTTGCTCTCGAAAAGCAAACTCGTCGACAGATACAATTTGTCTAGTTTGAAAATGATCTGGTGCGGTGCGGCACCGTCGAGCCAAGTGATTGAGAACGATGTCAAACGGAGATTGAATGTTCAGTTCATACGCCAAGGTTATGGCATGACGGAAGGGACGTTCTCATTATGTGGACAAACCGATGATCTTCACACTCACGGCTCGGTTGGTCCTCTACGTTTGGGTGTCTATGGACGAGTCGTCAACCCCGAAACTGGTGAGGTTTTGGGCCCCTACACACAGGGTGAACTTCAATTCAAAGGAGATAGTGTGATGAAAGGATATGTTGGCAACGAGATGGCAACGAGGGAAGCAATCGATAGCGATGGTTGGCTGCACACAGGCGATATTGGGTACTACGATAAAAACGGCGAATGGTACATTGTCGATCGAATCAAAGAACTGATCAAATACAAGGCGTATCAAGTGCCGCCGGCAGAAATCGAATCGCTTCTGTTGACCAATGAGAAGATCAAGGATGCTGGAGTGATTGGGGTGCCAGACGAATTGGCCGGTGAATGTGCCATGGCGTTCGTCGTCAAGCAACCGAATGCCGAATTGAACGAACAAGACGTCATTGAATATGTGGCGAAACGTGTGTCGCATCCGAAACGCTTGCACGGTGGCGTCCTCTTCATCAGCGAAATACCGAAGAATCCAAGTGGAAAAATATTGCGACGCGAACTGCGTGAAATCGTTCAGAAGAAGGAATCGAAATTGTAGTTTAATCGGAGAAATGGTACCTATCCTTTCTCCTACGATACCCTACTTGTATACTTGGGGAAAAGCCATTGAAAAAGTTATTTCAACATTTTCGTGAATTGAATTTTCTTCTTTCATTTCAAATATGTTCCGCTTGATTTAAATTCATAAAGAAAAATAATTCCGTGGACGACTGTGCCTTTTCAGTTTTCACGGCAAACAGAAATTCACCCGATTCGTTGGATACAAGTTGTCTCGACTCCATCAGTGTGAGTAGGCGAAGTGAGACTCAGCTAACTTTACTCCACTCGACTGACATGACAGTCGGCTCGGGAAACGTCAAACGAAGTAATTCAGTGTTTGACACACAGCAGACGCGGCATCAAGCGAAAAATAAGGAATGTTTGTGTTTAGAATAAAATAAGAAAATAGGAAAATTGTATTCAATTGATTGAGAGGACGAAAATGTGTGCATTTTGATTGTTGACAAAGTGAATAAATTTTTCGTGAATCGTTTTGTGTTCGCTGGCGAAATCGACATTCATCCGATAGCGAGGCAAGATGACACAAGAAAAAAGTGCACGGCCGATGCCGACACGACCATACAAATTATAAGTATTTCATTTAGAAGAGTTCAGATTCACTCGGCGACATTCACAAAATTAATTGTTTTCCTTTGTCATTCATTCCCGTACAGCCCATCAGGTTGTGTGCTTGACCGGCATCAACTTCGAACGGAAGAGTGTAATTGTAAGTGAAACCAAATCGTTGGCCTGTCACCACATTCATTTCGGTGTATTTTGTATCGGATAAAATAGGGTTGCGTGGAGCTGACCATCATTCCAACCAAAAACAAATTGAAGGCGATCCATCTTAATGTGAAGCAATGCCGAGTGTACCGCGTGGTCATCAACGATACGATCGAAGCCCAATTTCAATATTTCGATCCTTTTTTGGATATTTGTCAAGACGATACGACCACGTAAGTTGAAATCGATCGTTATCGCCCGAACTATCATAACATTTGTGTCCCTTCGTCGACAGCCGAGCATTGGAGGACTTCTCAAAATATCATCTGGAGGCAGCAGAGAGTGTTGATCCGGACCACTGCAAGGGCGAACTGGTGATTGTGATGCCACCAGAAGCAGCACCAATTGTCGCCGAAGGAAATCCAATTCGCATCGGCCTCGAATTCTCCGTCGAAGAGCCGGAAAGTGGCCTTCACTTTGTGATCGTCGAGGAGGACGATCCGACAGCTGTGAACTCATCGCATATGTACACGCATGGCCACGAGAATTCAACGCGTCTCTGGTTTCCATGCATCGACAGCTACGCTGAACCGTGCACGTGGAGATTGGAGTTCACCGTCGACGAGAACATGACCGCCGTGTCATGCGGTGAATTGATTGAAGTGGTTATGACACCAGATATGCGTCGCAAAACCTACCATTACGACGTATCGACGCCAGTATGCGCACCAAACATAGCCCTGGCCGTGGGCCCATTCGAAATCTACGTGGATCCGCAGATGCACGAAGTGACGCATTTTTGTTTGCCGCAATTAATGCCGTTGCTGAAGAATTCCGTGCGCTACATGCACGAGGCGTTCGAATTCTACGAGGAAACGCTGTCCACCCGATACCCATTCACATGCTACAAGCAAGTGTTTGTTGACGAAATCGAAACGAATGTGCGCGCCTACTCAACGATGAGCATCCTCTCCACGAATTTACTGCATTCGATTGCCATCATCGACCAGACGTACGAGACCCGCAAAGCGCTATCGATTGCAATTGCTGAGCAATTTTTCGGTTGCTTCATCACGATGAAAAATTGGTCGGACACGTGGCTGGCGAAAGGCATCGCCGAATATTTGTGCGGTCTGTATTCGAAGAAGTGCTTCGGAAATAATGAGTACCGCGAGTGGATCCAATCGGAATTGGCCGAGGTCGTGAAATACGAGGAACAGTACGGTGGCATCATATTGGATTGCAGCCAGCCGCCGGCCCCGCTGCCCGTTTCGACAAACGCACCGGCCACCATATCGAAGCAAGTGGAGACCGTTCACTATTTCCCGATTCGAAATTTGCACACGATGTCGCCGAAATACATTGAAGCGATGCGCAAAAAGGCACACATCGTCATTCGCATGCTGGAGAGTCGCATCGGCCAGGAGTTGCTGCTGCAAGTGTTCAATAAACAACTGGCATTGGCCACGAATGCGGCGAGCACGAAAATCGAGAACGGCATCTGGCATCATTTGCTCATTTCGACGAATGTATTCACCAAGGCCGTGTTCACGGTCACCGGCAAGGATATGTCCGTTTTCATGGATCAATCGGTGCGCAGTGGTGGTCACGCGAAATTCCTGCTCACGTCGGTGTTCAATCGCAAGCGAAACACGATCGAATTGGAAATTCGCCAGGATTGTGTCAACCAGAAGGGCGTGCGAAAATACGTTGGTCCGTTGCTGGTGCAATTGCAGGAGTTGGACGGTACGTTCAAGCATACGCTTCAAATTGAAAATACCGTGGTGAAGGCCGACATCACATGCCATTCGAAAAGTCGACGAAACAAAAAGAAGAAAATTCCACTCTGCACCGGCGAAGAGGTCGACATGGATTTGTCGCCAATGGAGTGAGTGAAAGAATTTGCAAATGGGCAACTCGAACTCAAAGATTAATCGATTTCATTTTTGCAGTGATTCGCCGGTTCTGTGGATTCGTCTCGACCCCGAAATGATCATTTTGCGATCGGTCGTTTGCGAGCAACCCGATTTCCAGTGGCAATTTCAGCTGAGACACGAACGTGACGTAACTGCACAACTTGAAGCGATCGCGGCATTACAAAAATACCCAACGCCAGCCACACGAATGGCCTTGACCGACACAATTGAGAACAACAATTGTTTCTACAAAGTGAGGTGCCGAGCGGCCCATTGTCTGAAGGAGGTACGTTTCCGCTATCTCTGTCCAATTCGTGTTAAATTACCAATCATCCGTTTCCCGTTCGATCAGGTGGCCAATTCGATGGTGACCAGTTGGACCGGTCCACCGGCGATGCAGCAAATATTTCGGAAATTTTTCGGATCTTTCAGTGCCCAGCACATAATCAAGCAGAACAACTTCGTGAATCTTCAATTGTACTACCTGCAGAAGACCATTCCGAGAGCAATGGCCGGCCTTCGAACGACCCATGGCATTTGTCCGCCGGACGTGATGCGTTTCCTGTTGGATCTGTTCAAGTACAATGACAACACACGCAACCATTACTCGGACAACTACTATCGCGCGCAATTAGTGGACGCGCTCGGCGAATCGATCACTCCAGTGGTGTCGGTTATGGAACAAGGCACCACGATCACAGCGGAGAGTCTATCCGCCGACGCCAAGTAAGAACTGATTCGAAATGTGTGGTCCTTCATTTCAGCGTGAATTCTTGAACGAAAAATATGTTTCCAATGGTTAGGCTTGTGCTGGAAGAAGTGACGCGTCTGCTGAATTTGGAAAAACACGTGCCGTCCTACAAATACTGTGTGACCGTTTCCTGTCTGAAAGTGATTCGAAAGCTACAAAAATGTGGTCATTTGCCATCGAATCCGAAATTGTACCGTTCGTATGCTGCCTACGGTCAATACATCGACGTTCGCACCGCTGCCATGGATTGTCTGGTCGACTTCGTGCGAGTCGATGGCGAATGGGACGATCTCGAACATTTGCTGGATATACTTACCTCCGATCCAGATGCGCAGGCCCGACACAAATTGGCCCGATTGCTGATCGATAATCCGCCATTCACCAGACAACGTCGCAACCCGAAGTTGGACAAAGAGGAGTTGATTGAAAAGCTGTGGCTGTACATGAAGTAATCAGTTGTGCATTTATCATGCCGCGCAGTTTGTTCTTATTCCATTCAATCTCTTTCGTTACAGCAATTTACTGTCCAACGATGCCCAAATGCGATGCAATTTCGTTGATTTATACCATGCACTGTACGGCATCAAGCGGCCGCTTCTATTGAGCGCCCCCGAAACGTCATCGGTCGTCAGTGGCATGCCGAGAATACCAAAACTGTCCGACAAGCGACGTTCGGTGAGTCCGTGCGAAACGAAGCCCACGGATATCGTAATCATCGAATCGAATTCACGCGAGGCCAGCCAACATTTCAAACGTGAACTGGAATTGATCATCGAGGATGATCATTGCAGCAACAACGACGAACGGCCAGAATTGATCAAAGTGAGTTGCTACTTGTTCGCCAGCTCATTCTCCAATCGCTTATTGATGTTTCGATCCCTCACAGGAGGAAAATAAAACGACCAGTAATGCCGAAGCGGCGATCCGACCGCCAGACGCTAAAAAAATGAAAACCGAATTTTGTTCCGACAACTCGGTTTCGTTGCCTGGAATCATACCGGGCAGCTCTGGACCCGTTGGCTTTGAACCGGGCATGTTCAAGAACGATGACGAGAACAGCAGCCACAGTCACACCAAATCGAAAACGGACAAAGATAAATC
>JANTFB010077769.1:0-23647 GCA_026546635.1 Porricondyla nigripennis | reverse complement strand
GGCACGCGTACCAGGAGGAAGTAGGAAGGGCGATGGGGGGGTGGGAGGCGCAAACGAAAGAGAAAATGAAAAATAATAGAAATACATATTTGCGTTCATGGCACATGCGTGAGTTAGGCTATACGTACACGGTATACCCGGTGCCATCCGATCGATAAAATGACTCGAGTGAAAAGCATTTTATGCTGTGCCTGTGTAATGTGTGTATTTCTATTTATGCAATTGACAGGGTACGCAATGGGCAATACCGCTGGGAAATTAAAACGACGTGTACGGCGATACGAATACATGCATGTCATTTTGGTGTGTTGAACCTCGTGCACGAGGAAAAAAACACGGTTTGCCGCGTACCATCGAAGGTGCGAGGAGCGTCGCACGCGTTCATTCAATTGTAGTGTGACAGAAGGGCCTACACGTAGCCGGAGTCGGAGTTGAAATTAGATATGTCAGAATGTATTTCCACAGGTGCCGCAACATGAGCGATGTCACTAGCTACAGTTGCTCGACAGCTACAGTTGCAGTTGCTAGCTACAGTTGCTCGACAAGATACGTCCATCAGATCAAAAGTTCCACATTTACGCAATTCCGAATAAGTATGAGTCAGCATCATGTGCGAAAATCGAATATAAAAATGCAGTTACAAACGATTCACACAGAGATTCACTGGGCTGAGGGAGCATGGTGCATGGTGCTTGTCGTTCGATCGCTGAAATTATCTAAAATCAGTTGAGAATGCACCCATCGAATGCCAATGAATTCAACGAGGCGGCAACTGTATCTTTCGCTCCATTCATATTGTAATGGAAAACCTTTTTGTTCTATTTCAGGTGGTTTTTTACAGTAAAATGATTAATGATATGTTCAGTTCCCTTCACCAATAATATGATTTTGCCATTTTTTTTAAAATAAAATAATGAGTTCAATTTCATCTCCCCGTCGTTTATGCCCAGATGCCTCAAGCGAATATGTATCGTATTGGCAGATGGCGTTCCAAAGGAGTTGATACGCATTGCAGGCATCGGGACAAAATTGACGGGGAGCGATTATTATAAATATGACCTGATCTGATCATGAGGCAATCAAAAGTTTTGATTCGAAACTTTGGAATGTCTGCCGCTGCTACGGTTCTTAAGAATATATTTGAATGGCTGCAATTGGATCAACTCCCATCCGTGTTCGGTGCTCTTGAATATTTTGGCCTTGCCATTCAAACCCCTTCAATGGTTCTGTCTGTTTGATGGAAAATTATCCAGTCGATTCCGCCGCCACCAAAATTGAGGGATGAGTATTCGTTCAGTCGTCCGGATAAAAGAGCGAATGTGCGAATCACATCAAATGCTAGAGCAAGATGAAGAGAAAATGCAACGGAAATAGTAAATGCTCGAAATGGAGTGCGGTGACATTTCTACTTACAGCTGATAATGAGCCTCAAATGTGTGCTTCTCCAGATTCTTCCGGTGCAAATAAACGTTCGAACAGTCTCGACTCGGGCAAATGTGTACCTCGATGCCGTGCCGATGTGCAAGGTGGTCTCTAATTTGTTGAAGCGATTCGCATTGACTGCCACAAATCACGCAGCTCTTGGCCTTGCAGTGGGTCAACAATTTTTGCGACAACACACTTGAGAGCGGTCCGGGTACCTCGCGATTACCATGAAATGTTTGTATGTGTTTCATCTGCGATTGTCGAGAGGACAATCGATTCCTGCAAATGGGACAGACGAAATATCCCCTTTTCAAGCTTCTGTAGTATTGCAAGTGCTTTTTGAATTGATCTCGGACCATCTGAACGTCTTCGGTCAGCGTATGCTCTATTTTCGGTTTGCGCTCTTTTTTTGGCACTGGCACTGGCACTAGCGCTGGCGCTGTCACTGGCACTGGCACTGGCGGTGGTGGCGGTGGCAGTGTCAAAAAATGCACTGGCACTTGCACTGGCGCTGGCACTGGCACTTCCATGAGTTGACGTCCTTCAATTGGCGACTGACATGAACCGTATTTCTGACCTGCAGATCGATGTGGGCTTCTTGATCGGTGGCGATGGCCCTGGGAGCCCATCGGGTCACGCGTGCCATGCCTTTCGTCAATAGACCGACTTGTCCTCGCCTTTCCTCGGTTCAGTTGATCGCGCAGGTCAGGACGTTCGTCATTGACCCGGCTGTGTCGCGCCTCCATCCGGTCCATTTGATCACGCGTGGAAAGATGTTGCGTCATTCGATTGACAACGGCAGTTTCTTCAACAGGATGTGGGTCACGCACAAATTGAAGCGCAGTGGTTTTAACAGTGACATGTCGGTTTCTACCGATTGATTCAGGAGCAGATACACGCTGCCGTTCGCTGGGACGACTACTCCCGGCTGCTCCTTCAGTCAATTGAAGAGACCGAGACTGCTCGAGTCGACTGGACCGAGCCGGCTCCCCAACAATTTGCTCGTGTGTCGTATTTCTGGAAAATATTTTCGGAACGATGCCGCTCGACGAATCGAACTGAAAAAAATGAACGCAGAATAACATGTGGTCGATCCGAAGAAAATGTCGAGAAGGACTCACCAATTCGAATTTTCGCTCAAAATATCTGCTATTGATATTGGTAGAATGGCTGGAGTGGTGCTCATGCTGCCAATGCACAGTGAATGAGCTTTTCCCGCGGAATTCTTCCGCACAAATAACGCAAACATATTTGTATTGCACATGTTCGTTGTTGTAATGCGTCCACACGGAACTAACCGTGAAAAATGTCGCATTGCAAATGTTGCACTTCCAATCGCCCATTTTTATCGACGGAAATTGATTTTTGCTCTCGGCCCATCGAGAAAGAAAAAATAGATTGGCCGGCGACCGTTTGATCGCATGCACTCTGCTACTGTCAACAGAAAAGAAAACTTTTTCGGCGCTTACAACTGGTTGCAGGTGATGTTGCAGAGAATTGCGAAATCGATTTGCATATCAACTGAGACGAGCATCAAACGCACCCATTCGCATCGCATTTCTTCGGAATGGACTGCGTCGTGCCGAAACGAAAAAGTGAGTGAACGCATTTCGCAGACTGCATGTTCCACATTCCACTTGACAGAAGTGAATAATCTGCTTCCGAGCCGAATGAGTTGGTCGTCGATCGAACAACGAAGTAACGATGAAATAATATGAAAGGCAGATTTCGTTCGAGCAAAATCATTTTAATTCATACGTTTTTCGGGGTAGTAAAAATTCATCAAAAATTCTGAAAATAAGAGAAAATACAGCTGACTGTAGCTGACGTCTACAGTTAGATTGGAAATGGAGAAATACATGGGATTTACGGATGTTCCGTTTTAATAATAGGTTTGATATCCACATCCCTATCTCCAGGAGTGTATGTTCTTAGGAAAACGTCCCATTCATCGTCCGATCCCATCGTTAAATCGTTGAATGCCGATGGTGCCGGTGGCAACCATGAATCGGGTCTGCCCAAATTATAGTGTCCAACATACTCGATATCCGAATCGGAATCGGAAGCGTGTTCTGATTTAATCTGCTTAGCGTGGTCGAAACTTGGTGGTGTGGCCAACTGGTCTCCTTTGTTCCCATGTGATCGTTCTGTGATGTTCGGCATCGCAACCGATGGTCCATACGATGTTGCTTCAGGGCTAGCGGCAAATGGCACCATCGTTGATACGGTTCCGATCCCACTGTTGACGGTATCAATATTCCCTGGGGGGTGATCCTCATTCGGGAGACCCATTGAGTGTTCATTGGATGGTGGTGGCGCTTGGTTGATGACACTTGCATGAGAGCCAACGTACGATTGAATATGGCATTTCTGTGGTATTTTCGAAATTTGCGGTAGTGGTTTCTGCTGGTGCAGTGGCTGTAAATGAAATGAAGTGGTCACCATCCAATAGCATGGCCAATGAAAATTGAAATTAGAATATGCACCAGCTGTTTGTGATTCCCATTCCCAGATGATGTATTCGATGCACTGTCTGTTCGGGAGTCAACGGATGCTTCCGGCATTGGCGCACATCCCATCAGATTCGGCATATCCGGAAGTTTCGGTGGCGATTTTACGGTTTCGATTGCCGCAGCCGCACCTGTCAGGTGCTGTTCGAAGACAGTTTTCGCTTCAATCTGGCTTCGATTAGGAGTATCGAGTGCATCCGAATGTGGCCGTCCACTATTTTTCTGGGTGTGGCTCAGTTTCACTCTAGGTGACTCCACTCGCTTTGCCTGGAGGCGCGGAGGACATAAGGCGGAAAATGCAACAAATATGTTCGATAAATATTTTGATACGCTTAAAAACAATCGCTATTTACCTTTTTCACCGATTCTGGTTTGCGCGTGAGTTGATTTATTGAATGGTGGTCGGTTGGAACATCAGAGAAGACTGCCTCCTGTTGTGCATTTTGTTTGGTGAGATCTCTTGCGATAGTTGGTGCGGCTTTCTGGAAGCCGTAAAATGCAGAAGCAGATAAAGGTGTGTTCGATGTGCCTCCCATCGATGAAGCTACCATTTTCTTGTGATTCTCATTCAATTTGAGTACATTGTTTTGAATTGCCGAATCAAGTAATTTCGGCAAGGATTCTCGCATAGAAGCTTTGTCATGTCCAATTGATGGGAGTTCCTTAAACGTTGATGTAAGTCTGGAATCTTTCTCGACTGTTGCTGTTGTGCTGATCGATTTTCTCCGGGCTACCTTTTTACTTGAGATTTTCGGCTCATGTCTCGTCGTAATCTGTGGCAATTTGAACGACTACAGACTAAGTGAATGTTTTGATTTTGGATTATTATTCAAGCTAATATGTACCATTTTTGTACGTTTCAAACTTGATGTCCGTACGTCAATTGAAGCAGTTGACTTGTGACGTTTTTTCGATATCGATTCTGCGTCAGAGACACCAGAGGCGTCTGGCGTTTTTATCGGTCGCTGATCAAGTTTTTCCTGGGGAAATGCACCAAATTGAGGAAACTGGGTTTTTGGTTTTATTCAATTGATAAATACCATTGTATTGGGAATAACGCTTATGATGTAACTATCCATCGGAGGTTCGTTGAATTCGCCCGCAGCAATTCTCTCACTCATTGCGGTTAGTTCAGCTCTGATTTTGGATCCTGTGTCATCTGAACCAATCGATTTCGCTGGGTCATTTTGCTCCGAAGATGAATTGGTTCCAGAATCATCGAATGCATTTACCAGCAGTTCGGTGTCGTTGTCGAAGCACGCAGTTCTCCGTTGCGGCTGATCGAATGGGAGCTTCGGGGTGTTGCGCATCAATCCTCCAATTGATTTACGCCTTTCATTCAATGCACCCTTAGCGTTCGTCACAAGAGCTTTCTTGCAACCCTTCATCACTGCATCCGTTTTTGCGGGTATCGATACTTTCATCTGCTGTGAAACTCTGGACGAACCTGCACATGCCGGTGGTTGCTGAAGTGAAAGAAAAAAATGAATGTTGGTTTTGTCAGAATTCGATCAGTGGTGCTACTGGCAGTGAACGGAATCAGAGAAATTGTTCACCTGTTTTTTGCGAGTCTCGTTCTCGTGCATACCTGCACTGAAACGTAAAGGCGGTTTTACGCATCTCGTTGCAGTAATCTTCACTCCCATCGAGCCGAACGGGCTCTGCGCCGCTGTACCGGCCTTGACATTGGCTTCATCTGGGCTCGTATTTTCGACGGGATCCAAATCCTGCTCAAAGTAAACAAATTATTCTATTTTGATGTCTAGGGTATCATTCGAACATTCTGAACTTGCCATTTCTTCATAATCGTCGCCAAAATGGGATTGTTGATGCGTTCGTAACGATTTGTAGTGGATATAGCCGTGATGGACGTCACATAGCTCGCACACATATATCTTCATATCATGGACCAATTGAAAATGCTCGCTGACATCGCGAATCGTCTTGAAATGCGTCAGGCATATGGCGCAAGTTTTCTCATTAAATTTCGCGATGAGCGTTCGATTTTCTGGCGGAGACGAGAGCGCATCTTTGACGGCATACTTTTTAACTGCGCTGCGTTCGGCTTTGACTGCGATACCGGACTGACGCATGCGTGAACATAATTGTTCGTGCTGCTTCAACTCAACATTGCTGATGAAATGTGTTTTGCACAATGCGCACAAGTATCGAACTTTCAAATGGATCTCCATGTAATGCTGAAGCGCTGCCGATTTCCCGTTCAGCTCCAGATTGCACACCAAGCACCGTTTGTCTTTGACGATTGAGATCATCGGCTCAATGGTTCCATTCTGTGTCGATAAAAAAAAACTCAAATGTTATACCTTGAACCTATCTGTTTGCAGCACGCGCGCAACCTTACTTTGTTCGAATCGGGAAAACAGTTGTGCTCTCTTAGGAAGTGCATCGACCGAAATGGGATTTCGCAATGTGCGCAAGTCACAAACTGACCCGGATGCGATATGAGGCAATGGCATTGTAGCATCGTAGTCGTTTCAAATAATTGTGCGCACAGAAAACATGCGATGCGTTGATCATTCGACGTCAATTCAGGTTCGAGGGGCGCACATCTTTTCTGCAATATTTCGAAACCTCGATAATTCGTTCCATCGCCCTCTATTGCTTCGGCAATGTAGCGGAACTCCGCGAGCGATGGATGCAATTTCTCGAAGTGATGCGAAAGCGATGTCACATCTGCGAATTCCACGAAGCACTCGGCGCAAGCCAGCTCATCGGTCATGTGGAATTTTTTGAAGTGAGAAAATAGTTCACGCTCGTTGAACATTTTCTGGCCACACTCCGTCTTCGGACATTGTTTTACCACACGACGAGACATTTTTTCTCCGAATCGGTAACACGGCCACACTTAGCACACGAAAACACGCACGTTTTTTGACACAATTTTGGGAGCGAACGATAAACGAACAGTTTCTATTGAAGTCCAACGACAGAATGAAACACGATCCTTTGCCGCTTACAGTCACAGGCACGAAACACTTACACATTTCGCTTTGACTGTGGACGAATGTCATAAACATTCAGTGACAAGTGACTTCATATGCCAGCGAATGGATTGTGAGCCGGCGAAAATCCACACGGCGACTGTTGACCACATGGATGTGTTTCTACTTTACATTTTCAACGAATATCTGAATATCATTGTGTGCGTCTCAGAGAGCGAGTTGTCGCATCGTTTGGCCGCCAACAGTGATACGGATGAACCTACACACTCGTACTAAAACTGTAAATCAAACCAAATAAACGAATATAGAGGTTTCTGTTTATTAGGAAAAACGATTATCGAGATTTGAGTGGCGAACATGCGGTAAATGAGTGATTCTGTGAGTTGATAGGAAAAATGGAATGATAGGAAAAATAACACACAAAAATGCTCCATTGAAATTTGCAGTGGCTGCAGCGATGTACTTCTACATTGTACACACTGGAAATATGGATTATTTGGTGGATCAATTTCAGCTCATTTCAGTAATAATTGATGAACCGAAATTGATCCTCTGGATCAACGGATTTTCATTGAAGATCGGCTCAAATTGGTTTATCACAATTGTCTCGGATATTCAATTTATAACGAATAACTTTTGCATCGAAAATTCGAGCTAGCTGAAGCATTCACGGTTGACAGGTTGAGCCGATTTTCAAAAGAAAACCGCGAATTCAGTGGATTCAGTGGAACCATCGTTTTTTACTGAAATGAGCCGACAATTGTCCTGCAATTAATTCCAGTGTTTCAGTGTGTATCAAGTCTGAGTCTGAGATGAATAAGTCCGTCCTGAAATTTCACATGGCCACAAATTATTATTAACACTACTATTGTGAAACTTCAGTCCGAAGTGTGAAAAAAGGGACACATTCGAGAGATCGTAGCTCCGTCATTTCCAGCGAGCTATTATACGAATAATGACGAAGCTTCGACCCCTTGAAATTTACCATTTTTTCACTTTTAGACCTCCACATTGGCACAATTCATATAAAAAATGCTACATGTCACGATATGAAACTTTCCACTCATTTTCAGCCGGATCAAAAGGGGTATGTGCATGTTCACACAAAAAACGCATTTTTGATATGAATGGCTAATTTTGGTTCATCGGTTTGTAATGAAATGAGCCAAAAATGATCCGCCGATTTGTTCCAATTTTCCAGTGTGTATCAAGTCTAAGCAATTTTTTTTTCTTCAGATGAATTAGTTCGTCCACAAATATTTTGACCAACGACAGATCTTAACTCGACAGCGATGACTCATTCCCAATGCATATTATTTTCATATTTTACAGCTGGCATTGCATCTCTGCCAGAATCACGTTTCGAAATTTCGTCCGCGTTCTCCACATCAGAGTCTGCCTCGGATTCCGTGTCAGTAACAACGAATGTTTGAATTGGTGGTGTTGCGTCGGCTTTTATTTGTTTATTCGATGACATCGACGTCTCGTCGTCGGTTGTGGACTCCGAACACTTGGTCGCGGTGGTGTTCTTGCTCTTCTCGTAAGCTTGTTTCATCTGAAATACGAAGAAGAAGCATTGATCAAGCTCTGTGGTTTTATTAACTTTCTAATGAATTTCAATCGGAGAAGCAAATCGCAATGGCTCCAACAGTTCAGATATTTTCAATTGGGACGGTCAGCTGCTATTGCGATTCATTCCACGGATTCCAAATAATGAATTACTAACGATGTCGTCCAATAGTTTCCTGAATTCCGAACGTTTTGGAAGCACGATGTGCCCATGCGATCTGAGGAAATGTCGAGCCCATTGCGAGAGACGACGAAACAGTTGGAAACAATGCGGTGCCGGACACTCGAATATTCTAACATCATGCTCCTCGGCGTAGTGATTTAGACCCAATTCGAACGTTGGCAGATCGTACGAACATAGGTGACATGGATGCCTCCGGCCACCACTGCTATCCTCTCCTGCAGTTCCTTGGCTCGCACGGTGACCGATCGAAACATTGATATTTGCATCGGATCTCTGTTGTGGTAAAGCACTTTTGTCGTTGCGTTTGTTCATTCGCACCGGAACATTTGCCCCAGGCTCGGTCAATGCGCGGCACGAATGATATTTGAGTGCATGTGCACTCATGAATCCTTGCTCGCATAACGGGCAGCCGTGCACTTGGGAGTGTGTTGCCTGGAAATGTTCGGTGATTTCATCGAAATTGGCAAATGTGATTTTGCAATCCAGACATCGCTTCGCATTGAATCCCGTCATCAGTTCGGCTTTGGTCGAGAATAACACCCTGGAATTTTTCAATTGTCTGCCCTTGGATGGATAACACGTATGGGCATTCAAAGATTTTCTCGATATATATCCTTTTCCGCAATTCGTGCAAACGTGCATTTTGAAGTGGTGCTCATCGAGGAAATGCTTGAAGATATCGGCGATGTGTGCGAAACTGATTTTACAGTCGGCGCAACGTCTTTCGTTGAATTTCTTCACCAAATTCATTCTCTCCGCTCCAGACCTTCCGAACATTATCGACCCCGATGTATAGCATTGGTGAGCAAGCAGCGACCCAACGTTCATGTAACCCCGCTCACAATCCATACAAACATGCATTTCGTATTGATGTTCGACTCGGAAATGCTCAATAATCTTTGTGAAGGCCGAAAAACTGATGTCACACTCCATGCATCGTTTATGATTGAACTCAATGGCCATTTTCTGTTTCTCGGACCCGGATCGTGCGGCGATCGGTGTTGACGATTTATTGGAACGCTCGTCTGAGTGCTGAGCAGCGCAGTGCGTATCGAAGAGCTCCTTATTTTGGAAATATACATCGCAAATGCCACAGATGTACGTGCAATGTAAGTGAATGTCTTTGTAGTGGTCGATCGCAGCCGCATTAGATAGAAATGTCGATTCGCACAGTTCACAACGATTCCCAATAATACAGAATGCCTCGAATTCGCCCTCCTGTCATTGAAAGTGGATTTAAATACTTGTCCCAACTGATTTGAATCCGCTGGCATTCACGCCTTGAGCTCTTACCTGACGATCGATCAGCTCCGTGCACGTTTCCGCATGATCTCGAATTTTCGCTTCGGAATCGATGAGCGTGGCGCACCATGCGCACGTGTAGAATCCCACTCGATGCGAATAGACGGCGTGCGCTTGCAATGACACAGACGACTTGAACTCTGCGACGCAAAGCGAACATGAAAATGAGTCCGACTCAAGCGCCGTCAAGCCCGCCGTTAGTTTTGGCATTTCACAGTCCACGTGACAGACGAATATTTCTGAAGTTATCTCGATCGTTTTTGACGACGAACTGGGGAAATCAGTCAACACAGTTCGCAAACAGTGCACACTGCACAGAATGCTTCAAAGTATTGCTCAAGTCAGCAGTAATGACTCTATATTCTTCATTCCCCCACTCCAATGGTGTTCGATTTGGCTTTTCTTTCGTTCGCACACACACTTCAAATATTGGTGATTACACAATGCGCATGAGACGGAGGTATATAGCATATGTGTGACTGTGACCTGTGAGTATGTATTAGTGTGTGATAAACACTTTCGACGAGATCTGAGTGAGATGCATTCGAACGGTGCATTGGATTGAGAATTTGAGGATCATAGAACCAGCATAGTGAGACCAGTGTAAGTTCTTTTCTCGCTTATTCGAGCGAAACGAAACCGAAGACCTGGAACCCAACGCTTTATTGAAACGATAGAAATACACATAAAAATATATACATTTTGTTGGGGGACACTTCTTTGTCTTAGATATATATAATAGGTATGGTTTGCATATGATGTATGCAGTCAAGTTGACAGCCGTTTATAACGATGGAATGAACGATTTGAGTCATTCATATGGGAGACATTTCGAGGACAAATACACTGACAAATATCCACATTAATTCCAGTTCATATTTTGTTCCATTTTGATGACTGGTTTCACATCAGTGCCCGGAATCCATTCTAAAATTCGAACATCATCGTTTGCTTCTGGTTCTGGTTCAGGATCTGGTTCGGGTTCAGAGTCAGTCAGATCGAATGATGGCATCGATCGACCAACAGCTACTGGTCGTCTCGCTCCAACCGGAATCGTATCTTTTGTTTTCCCTGCATTCGTTGGCATTGGCGTTGAGCACATACCGATGGGAATTCCCTTCAACTCTTCAGCATCATATTCGTGATCGATGTCCATATTCGTGATCGATGTCATCAATGAATCCGTATTTTTGCAACTGTCTTTCGCCCTACTTCGGTTGAAAATCGGGAACATGGAGACTGGACGCTTCGCTGTGTCATTTTCGCGCTTGGATGCTCTGGAAGTTTTCGATTTTTTCTTACTTCGACCAGATAGATGCATTTTATCGGCAGCATCGACACCTGTATTACGAATGACTTCAACACTTTCGACGATTGCGCATGATAATGGGGAATTCTCCGATGCGCCTGCACCACTGAGCACCGGAGCAACTTTTTGCCGTATTCGGCGTATTTTTTTCGGTGTACCGCACTTGTGATATTTCAGCGCGCTCTTGAAACGAAATCCACGATCACATTTCAAGCAAACGGGAACTTTTTGTCCGTGCTCGACCAGGTAATGTGTGCCACAATCTGCGATGTTCGCGAATGTCTTCTTACAGGACGTGCATTGCTTTTTGAGGAATTCCTTCAAAATACTTTTTATGGGCTTTTGAGATATTCTGGACGATTTTGCCTTCTTCCCAACAGCCATCCGACACAAATGACGGTCACACGACTGTTTACTCATAAATCCTTTATCGCATTTTATGCAAACATGCAATTCGAATTGATGTTCATTCAGGAAATGCTTACTGATTTCGGCCATACTTGCGAAATTCATTTTACAGTCAACGCAACGTTTTTCATTGAATTCTCTCCTCAAAAGAAATTTATCTTTCATCGAACGTTGGGAAATGTCTGCCTTTTTCTTTGGCGGCGTTGTTGCTGCAGCCGAGACGATTGGATGACTGCCGTTTGGATGCCTATCAGCACAATGTAAGGAGAAATTTTCCTTTTTGCGGAAATATAGGACGCATGGGCCGCAGATATATGTGCAATGCAAATGGATTTCCTTGTAGTGTTCGATTGCGCGCAGATGAGATGGAAATGTTGATTCGCACACATCACAATAGCTGCCGGTGATGCAGAATGCCTCGAATGTGACTTCCTATTTTTTCGAATGAAAATCATTACGGTTAATTTACGTCAGAATGTCTCAATACTCGCAACTCATTGAATCAGCCATACCTCACGATTGCACAACTCTGTGCATGTTTTCGCATGCTCTCGAATTCCCATTTCGTTTTCGATGAGTGTGGCGCACCATGCGCACGTATAAAATCCCACGCGATGCGAATATAAGGCATGCGCTTGCAATGCCACAGGTGTTTTAAATTGCGACTCGCAAAATGGACACTGTGTCTGCATGGCTATCGCTTCTTTTTTAGCCATTTTTACGTAGTTCACTTTTTCCGTATTTTTTCTTATCCGTGGTGGTGTTTTGCGGCGTCTTCTGTTTGTGGTTAACCTAATTTTGTGTGAGGTTCGATCAACATCACGAGAGAAAATAAAATTGTCACTGCGCAATATTGTACTCGCTGCTGTTACAATCGCCTGAGAAAGGCGACGGAGCAATGGCTGCCTCAGTTTCTCCCTACATCTTTCCACACATGCACGTTCACCCGCTCGATTGACGATCGTACGTTCGTGTACATGTACACCAATAAATTCGGCTCACTGTGTGTGTATTATGAGCACATCGAAGCAATACGGAAAGCACCACATTTGCTCTACGAAGCTGTGCGTATGCAGTGAATTGATGTAAGTGCGATAGATTGAATATCAAAGAGGAACACCTGACACATCGAAACGTCAACGGTTGCAAACGGAGCGTTGTTCAATTGATTTTGCAACGATGAAAACCTTTGAATGATGCATCGCAATTTATCATATGCTCTTTTCGAATCAAATGGATATGATTAAATGCTTATGCAGCTCCATGAAAAATAGGTGTGAACTATGCCAAGTAACGATGGAGCTAAATTCGGAATGGGTGCATTCACTCGATTATATGCACCAATGGAGAATCGGAAATCTTGAGTCTTACCTCATATGTCCCGAGTCTTACCTTATATGTCCCACACGTTCTTATTTCCTCATTTTTTCGTATTTATTCGATTGGAATCAATCTGAGAAAATTCGACACAGGCACGGTGTGCGATTTATTTTTGAAGCAGTTAAAATTCAACAAAAACACATATTTTTTACGATCGCGTATGCGGTGTACCTATATTGTATGGTGTTTGGGCTTACTTCATAGATAGGAGTAATGACATATTTGCATAAAACATATTTGCCACATGGATTATCAGTAAATCCATTTCCTCCCGCTACCTACATACCATTTTCCTGCTTAATAACTAGGTCTGCGTACGCGATCCATTCAGAAGTTTCGCAATCGACGTTCACGCCAGAGCCAGCCGGAGGTTCCGCTTCCGAATCCGTGTCGCTTATAACGAATGTTGGAATTGGTTGTGTTGCATCGGCAATAATTGGTCGTGTCGACAGTATAAAATCATTTTTACTTTCGAATTCATTCGGTGATATTGATGACGAGCACTTATTGCTGGGTATATGGTTCAATGGCTTGATATTGGTGACTCGTTTCGAATGATTGGTCCATCTATCTAAGGAATTGTTCTGCTTGGGAATTTCCGGACGCATAGAAATCAATTCCTTGGCAGTGGTATCTTTGTAGACTTGTTTCATCTGGAACACAGGGCGAGAGAGAAAGGTATCAGATACAATTTTCATTTTATTTTTATGCCAAATCACTCACGATATTGTCCAGCAGAATTCGAAATTCAGAATGTTCTGGTAGCACGTCATGGTCATGCGATCTTAGAAAATGACGTGCCCATTTGGAGAAACGTCGATACAGAAGAGAGCAATGCGGCGCTGGGCACTCGAATATGAAGGTGTCATGCTCTTCCGCATAGTGATTCAAGCCCGATTCGTATGTTGGCAAATCGTAGGGGCACAGGCAACATGGATGCTTTCTGGTGGTTTTTTTATTCATCAATGCTTTTTGCCCAGTCGACGCATTCACATGCCGGACGCGTGAATTGTTTCTGCTACCACTTGATTCGGCATTTACGGCAAATTTTCTTCCGGGTTTCCGGGCTGATTTTCCATTCGAAGTGCGTTCCCCGGATGTCTTCCGATGTGGGGAGCCAGTGGAATTCAACGAAACATTTCTCTTTTCAAGCCTTTTCAAGGATCTCTTTCTACGCTTCTGAGATCGACGGTGCTCTCTTTTTCCATTAGCTCGTGGAAATCGTTGACCGTGGCATCGATGATGTTTCGATACCCGCTCACTCGTAGTTGATTCATTGCACTTTTCACATGCAAATATTTTGAAATTATGTCGCTCCACGAAATGTTCGATGCCCTTTTTGTTACTGGCGAATGTATAGTCGCATTGTGAGCATCTCCGCCTCCGGAATTCTTCCAGCATTTTCGATTTTGGCGACGCAACATCGGCCAGTGACCCACCGTGACACCGGTGGATGTTCAACGATGATTTATACAGAAATCCTCTCGCACATTTTCCACAGATGTGCACTTCGCAGTGCTTCTCCTGGAAATGGTCGTTGACTGCGGCGATGCTCGTGAATTCGATTCCGCACTCCAGGCATCTTTTTTCATTAAACTCCCTCATCAATTTTAATTTGTACGAACGGGAATGATAGGATATTCCGAATAAATTGATTTTGGATGGATGACACAGATGCACTTTCAACGATAATTGCTGTGTGTATCCTTTCTCACATTTGAGGCAAACGTGCATTTTGAAGTGATGTTCGACTCGGAAATGCTCGACAATATCGTCGATATTCGCGAAATTGATATCGCAATCAAAGCAACGCTTTTTATTGAATTCCAATTCGATTTTAGCTTTGTCGGCAGATGATTTCTCGGATATTTTCGGACTGGCCTCTGGCGAAGCAGCCGTCGCAGATGAACGCGCAACTGGATGCTGATGGGCACAGTGCAAATGAAAGTTCTCCTTTTTGTGAAAATATTCGTCGCAAATTCCGCAGATATACGTGCAACGCAAGTGAATCTCTTTGTAGTGTTCGATCGCGCGCATCTGAGATGGAAATGTTGATTCGCACTGTTCGCAACGATTCCCAACAATACAGAATGCCTCAAATACGTCCTCCTGCCAAAATTGATTTCAATGACAATTACTTGTGCCTAATGGTCGCTGGCATATTTCGGCTTGTATTTCATTCTCTTACCTGCCGATTGATCAGATCCGTGCACGTTTTCGCATGCTCTGGAATTTTCGCTTCGGAATCGATGAGCGTGGCACACCATGCGCACGTGTAGAATCCCACTCGATGCGAAAAGACGACGTGCACTTGCAATGCCACAGACGACTTGAACTCTGCGATGCAAATCGAACATGGAAATGTGTCCGAGTCAATTCTATTCCTCCCCGAACGCCTAGTCGATTTTACCATTTTGGTCATATCGAAATTACCGCTCAAGCGAACGATTAATTTTCTAAGATATTTCGGCGGAGCACCACGATCCCACTTGTGTCTCCGGCTAACTGAGAATATGAGCCGATGTCCGCACGCATTCAAGTGAACCCCAAACTCTGACAGAGCTCATGTCGAGCTCTTTCAAATCTGATTTTGTCTCCGCAACGAATATATTGGTCTCTGTCACACTCGTGTTTCTCGACAATTCCGTTAAGTGGCGCAATGCTCTGCTGCGGACGTACACATATGCATACGACTCTCGACACAGTGTACCGAGCACATCGGAATATGATGACCGAGTCCGTGCTATGCCAGTGTGAGAGGGCGAGGCGCGAGGGGATATAGATTCTGAGAGTGCATAGTAAGCATGCGGCGATATATGCTGCTGTGATTTCAGTGAGATAAGAACCAATGGCGAATAAAGAAATGCACAAGAATGGTCGCACCTAACATGGCGACACTGGAATGTTGCGTCATCGATTACGCCATCGTTGCCTTCTCGGAACCATAAATGGATGAAGTAACAATAACAGTCAGTGTGCGAGAAATAAACAAACGGTTTGCTGTGATCGACGGGAGTCCCGTGTTGGTTCTGTGTCACTCGGTATATGCGCGGCAAGGAGTGCAAACAGCGTGCTGCCAGTGTGCTTGTTGCCTTCGCATAAATTTGTGAGTTTGTCAAATATTGGCCTGCCCGTACTAGCATTCGCTGGATCGAATTTCCGTTTTTCACATATTTGTCGGAACGATGAGCGATGGACATCCACAGCGAACCAAACATATGTTCGCTTTGGTTTCGCAAATTATTCGGACTTTGCAGCTGAAACGGCCTCAACTTTTCCATTTTTGCACATCTTCCTGATGACCGTAATCCTATAATAATGGATTTTGTGTAATTTTCCCCACGCAGTAGCGAGCACACTGCGATCGGCGCACATAAATGCTAATGTGAGCCAATAAAATAATAAACAGACGACAGCAGTATACAGCGTGGTTCGACGTGCTGCTAAAAGTACTACTACTGTCGTGCAGCGAGACGCATCCACATTGCATAACCCATAACGTACAGACTAGAGTGGGTTCTGCCTGCACGTTGGCATTAAGAGATTAGAAGGAATTTCCAAATAATTCCATTTAATGTTCAGTACATATTTCTTTATTGTTTAAGACTCATTTTTATGATGCCGTCGGATGCCCACTTTTTTGTTTCCTGCCAAATTCGTGGAGTATGATTTCTGGGATTTTCACTTATATCGAGTCCTACGGCCTTTCTATTCTGTAAATGGCAGCGTTAGTTAATGAATTATTTTGTTATTCATTCACGAAAATATGTTTGTCGCCTCCGTTTCGATGCGTTTACCAGTCCGCCTGAACGAAAATTGATTGCCGGCTCTATGAGCCCGGCCAGTAAATCAACGACAGAGTAGAATTTGGGAAAAGTGAAAGGGCTAAAGCCATCTTCCGTCGACTTGAGCGGATCTTCGGAATATTCATAGCAAATGTATCGATTGCCATCGTTTTCGCAGTCAGAACCTTCGGACCATATTGCGTTACATGCTGGGGTCGGTTCCTTTCAGATAGCATCGACATTCCTGATTGAATGTAATCACATCAATTCAAATTCATTATACATGGCGATTGGTGGTGTTCGCACATCGCGTAAATTCAGTTGAAGAAATTTATACTATGCTCATCGGGCACCCGTTCTTCTCTCCCGTTTATGAAATGTGCCGCGATTGTTGCTGCACACAATTCATGTGAAGACGCAGCATATACGATATATGAGTGCTGGTATGCACTGAAGCCTAAATTGTACACCGTATTTGTGTGCGTGCATTGTGGAAAATGCATGAGACCAGACTACGCGTACGCCGTACATTCGCTCATAAATGTGTATGAATGCCATATAAATGCAAATTAGTTTCAATTTTTCATTTAATGCTAAATGACACGGCGCAAGTGTAAAATCATTGTTTCATTTATGAGCGTGCATGTGACGTTCGGATACCAGAGCATGCGTACCATTCATCGAATATGCCTCGCATGCCGTGAATTTATACATTCACACCGCGTTCGCGTCATGACGCAAATTATTCGGTTTAATGCTCTGGCTGAGAGTTTTTAGTTGCGATGATGCCGATACCTATATGTGAGTATCGCTTTTATATTTTGCTCGTTAGGACCAGCGACGATGAATTTCAATCAGAAAAAGTGAGTATGTAATTGAAGTGGGTCGGCGTGCAAAACTATGGCAATAGGTAGAATCAGTTGAAAAGAGACGCAACGTAGACATTAGGCACCCGTTGGCCCATTTATCATTCAAATGTGTTGCAATCGGAAAGGGAAACGGGATTTTAATTATTGCCATCATTCATTTGAAATAAAATTATTCCGCGTGTGGCTGCTTATCTCCTCTCGGGGCACGTCTTCATTTCCATTCAGTTTTCGATTCGAACGCAGAAACGAATTTACGATTGTGAGTGAGTTTAGTGACTTGTGACGTGGGCCTTGACTCATTTACTCATTTGGCACTATTCACTACTTCACACAAGGCTACCGATCGGCAAAATGTTATTCCATTCGATTCTCGGGGAACAAAAGTTTATGAAAATTGATTTAGCATATCTGTTGTGGCGTGGAGAAGGATGGAATGAATATTAATCGGATTCCCCTAACTCAATGCTAAAAACTCACCAGACACAAAAATCTGTGGGAGAATTAGGAGTGTTCGAAGGCGAAGCAATTACACGGACTTATGCAAATAAGCAACTGAAGCGGTAATATACGTACAATTTCGTGAATGTAGTTGTAGACACACAGCACACATTAATTTCATCAATATTAATTAATTTGTGTGCGTAACTTGCATTCGACAAAAGTTTTCCGACATGCCACCAGCCACCATCAATCTCGATGAAATGTTCGCTCGCGGCTAAATTTTCGTAAAAGACGACGGTAGCATTCGCAATGAAATGAATTCGCGTTCCTTCATCGAACAGAAGACAGTAGTCAGCACATACATGCAGATGCACTGAGTTGAGTGAAACGAACGTCGACGCCCCTAACGGAAGTCTAGTTTGCATTCGAAAGACCTTAGAACAAATACATCTATGAAGTGGAAAAATGGATTGTGCAACTTTCAATAAAGCTACTTATGGAAATTCATAGCAGCATTTACGACCAGACATTTTCTGCCGCGTCTATGTGTGTGGAGCAGAATGAATTAATCGCCGGTTCTATGCGTTGAATTGATTGCTGTAGATGCATGGCGGTGGCTATATGTGGTAATGTTGCTCATCTAAACAAGAAAATTACTGAAACAAATATGTGAATGGCATCCGTGCGCTGCATGGCTGCGTGTGCGGTTTTCATCTGCAGTTGCATGCACAGGCATACGAGTGCAATATCTACGTAGACCAAGTGGGCAGGTATCGTATACATATAAATATATATGCGATGTACAATAAGTTGTATCGAATGAGAGCTTTTACTCTAATTTTGCAATGAATGCAAACAGCCAAACACCATGCCAGTAGCACTCAGATGACAGTGAGTGAGCGCGTGAACTGTGCTACGGCGTGTGGCGAACGCAGACGCCGAACACCATTGGGTTTGTACATTTTTTATAGTCAAAGTTTTTGTGCGCAATATTTTAATGGGGTAGTCTGACTCTGGCGCAATCGTAATATTGCTCTACCGCATTTATGTTTTGCATATGTTTCCATTTATACCATCATCTTCAATGGTCGACTAAGGTCATAGAGCGTGGAGTATGTTGAATGCGATATGAATACAACACAGGACACACACTTAACTTCTGCGATATGCCGAATGCCATACACAAAGGACAAACGAGCTCGAATGATGGTAATGCACCCATATACTACGCACAGTCGCACACTTTTCCATTAAAAATAAGTAATTAACTGTGTGTAATAATGCGGAGGAAAATTGTTATTGCTCGACCGTTATCTAAGACCACAACTGCAATGTGGGCTGCGCACGTAGATATTTCTATCATATGATTTCGATTGCACGAAAAGTGCATTGAACGGGGATGTGCATGTGCAATTCTATCATGTTGGACTCGGTTTTGATTGTAGCGGGACATTTTGGAACCTTAATCTCCTGTTTGGAGCAAACACTCCATAAAATGCTTACAATTATGTAAATCACCCAATCAAAAAGGCAGAAAACGAAGAATTTTTGTTTGGAGGAATTGGTCAATTTGTTTTCTCGCTCTCAATCAAAGATAGTGCGTGTTGATGAAAGTCAAAACGCTGGACGCAGGCTCTCAATCGGAGGAGCAAAGAAAATTCAAACTTCCAGCAGTTTCTCCACCGAAAAGGATTTTAAATTATATCTCTCGGGTGAGATGAAAGACTGAATGAATTTTCGCTCTTCCGGAGCTTCAATTCAATTTTTTAGTGATGAATGAGCAAAAAATAGTTCTTCTTTTCTGTTCAATTCAGTGGTGGAAGAGTGATTCTCAGTGCCAGAAAAGTATTCTTTCGCTACCGAAAGAGTTTGACCTTATTTCTGTTCGTGTATGTGCTAATTACATGTATTCGAGTTTGCGTTTCCTTTCAGCATGACCTTTGGCATGTCAGAATCGCAGACCGTGCTAAAAATTTCTTCCCACAACTTTGGAGACAGTAGAAATAGACAGTAGACAATAGGCACTAGACACTTCTGAATCCAGAATTTAACCGCCCTATTTGGGATGCAAACGGCCCATAATTATTTCTCAGAAAGGATGGTGTTCTCAGAGCGTAGGTACCTCAACACCTGGGCGATGAGCGTTGGTAATTACTGGCGAGCCCACAGTCAGCCATTCTTACCTCCCCATTTAAAACAATGCAAAAGGAAATTCCACACAACCATCAGGGCCCTCTGCCAGAAAGCATTTTTTTCTTTGTAACTTACTTGAAAACCGCGCCGACCTACGACAGCGCACTGACTGCAAATGACAGACGGGGAAGCGAGAATGGTGACATAAATGATTAAATTCGAAATTGCCGCTCTTCTTTTTTCTAAAAATGACATGCTGTGTGCTATCATCTTCGTAGTCATGTGCGGCCACCAGAGGGCCAGATTTTGTTGTTGTATCCTTTTTCGGGTTCTTTGTTATGAATGCATGCCCACAGTCGATGCACCATAAGGATATGAAGTCGCCCGTTCGCAGCTGGAAAATCAGTTATTTTTCAGTCGTGTGAGCGATCAGTCCAAATTGTGAAGAAGAGTCGAGTTGAACCAAGAAAAAAAAATCGCAAACAAATCCTGCTGTTGACGAAAAGAATAATATTCTGAATCGAATTTTGTGAGGATCGAAGTTTCTTTTACCAGTGGAGTTAGAAAGGGAAAGAAAATTGAATAAATCAGGTTTGAAATGGCATTCCAGTGTCCACTGTGCCCGTATTCATCCGATTCGATCACCTTGCTTCACGTGCATTGCATAAATGCTCATCCGAAAGAATTTTTCACGTGTCCATGGTGCATCGTGCCATTCGCCACTCTTCGGGCGTTGCAATCGCATACACCGAATTGCCAGGCGCTGGATAAAAATGAGCCTCGTGAAGGTGAAATCAATACGGTTCTGGTGAACGGCGACAAATGTTTGGTGTGCGAAGGTCGATTTATGTCAACTGATGCGGCGATCAAACACTACAAAGGGCAGCATTTGAACTTCAGCTACATTTGCGACGTTTGCGAAATGTATTTTCAACACTATTCAAGTTTGAACGTTCATCACGCCACACGCCACCCGAAAACGATCGTTGTGCTGGAGACTTCAGTCCCATCCCCGAGAACGATTACCACTGAAGTCAACAAGGAAAAACGGACTGCTTCGATTGCTTTCAGTGAAAATTCGGCCGCGAATGACCTTCTTCCTCCCCCGAAAAAGCGAAAATTTGCAAGTACCTCTAGATCTCATAAGCTGAAGAAGATGATATTGGCCGCAACATTACGGTGTATGGATTGTGGAACGGATTTCACGAAAAAATCGGACGTCGTTGAGCATTATAAAATTGAACATCAAACCGCGGTGCACATGTGAACACATTGCGATAAGGCGTACCTTTCCGAAGTTCGATTCAAAAAACATGAGAAAGAGCAACACGCCAACAGAAGAGTAAGTTTCGTATATTTGCTGTTAGCTGTTTGAGAAATACTCGTAGATATTGATTTTTGAAATTTCCTTCATAGTGCTCGAAACGCATCGATAGAAATGAGTCGGCGACCCCAATTACGCACAAAGGAGGATTTTCATCTGCTATTTATGCGAACATGAAGCTATGTCACGGGAGCTCATTGAATTGCACCTGAGCGAGCAACACAACCAATTCACTTCGAGCAATGTTAAAGTGGAAAATATCGGCGAAGCCAATGTCCCGCCATCGACGACTCAAGATATCGAGGTTAAACTGGAGGCGCCTTGCTCAGAGACGAATCACATAATCTTCACGAGGATAGCCAGCAACGGACAGCAAAATATTGATGGAATCGTCGATTTAACATCGGATTAACCTATAATATACGGTATCATCGAGGACATGTTCATTCAAAATGAAAAATAATGTGTAATGAAGGGAATCATTTAGAGTCATTCCCATTCCATTCCGTATCTAACCGATCAAAGAGGCGTCTCGCATTTCTTGGGTGCGAGACGGTCAGAATCGAATACATTGACGGCATTGGTGACATTCAGTTTTTCATCGAAAATCGGCGGCACTCCTCTTTTAACACGTCGAGCTCAACGCTCGACGCGATGGTTTTGAATGTTTCACGCGACACATTCAGATTGATCCATTAGTCTTACACAACAGAAGATTGATAGCGTGTGGTTTCATATTGATGCAACAATATCTGGAAATCCAGAGTGGATTTGGATACGTCGATCTGGATACGCCAATAATTACGAGTAGCCTAATTCGTTCTAAGAAAACCACACGACTGGTAATATCCAAATTGATTCCGTTCAAAGTTTGTATTGATTAGACGGTGAAAATGTCTCGGCCGCCATATTGATTTGTGCCAATATGTGCTAGAATGAATATGGCGGCCAAGTACTCCTGTCCGTACAGACTTTATATGGAATCAAGTAAGACATTACTAGTCAGTGTATTTTAGACGAGACCTAGTAATTCGTAAGACCTTTTTAGACATATTTGTCCCTGTGTGCATCATTAACAAATTCGCTTTACAGCTCGCATGTTCAAATATGTTTTATTACTCCAGCTTCCGTTTTTTGCTAAACTCTACCGAGCTCTGTCTAGCGAAATATGTATATTTCTAGACCCAATTAGGTTTTCATTCGTGATCACAACGACGAAGGATCAGCGTTGGCATTTTTGTGAATAAAAAGTGGGATCAATTCTTTATCGTTTCGTTGAATATTTTGCCTTCGAAGGTACTGCTCAATTTCGATGAAATCGTCAATGTTGGTCGGTAGAAGGCGTCACCTTGGTCGTTTGTCAACTCTTCGAAACTGCCATTGACGCCAGATAATTTGATTTCATCGAAATTATCGTTCAATTCTTTACTCGGATCGGCTTCAGTCGCCTCGATAGCCTCGGTCTTCCGTAAACGAGATGTTCCGGCTGTCATTACCATGACCTGTATGCGAAAGACGAAAAGACGCACGAACGCAATATTTTATTTGAATGGAATCGAATACGAATGATATGAATCGCATATTCACCGTTGGATTCAATGAGCTCATCTGTTCTTTGAGGCAATTTTGCAAGACATTTATGAAAAATAAGAATGCGAGCAGCGTCAGTGCGTTTAACGACGAGTTCTTACTTTTCGAACGATGTTGACTGGTCATTCCACCACCATGATGGACGACACCTCCACCACCACCATAGCTTTGACCATATGGACTTTGGCTCAAGTACTCACCAGGGCTGAAAATTATGAAATTATAATTAATATTCGAAAGTGGCGAGAGAAACTCAACTGCTTCCTATGTTATTTTCTTCACCTGAATGCGGCTGGCATATGATCGGCTCTGCTTAAGAATAACAATGGCGAGAGTGAGCGAAAAAATACAAGACTGTAAAGAATTGTGTAACTCACGCGTAAATGCCAGGACCAGCGACACCAAGCTTCAGACCGTAACCATTATTTATTCTGAAAAAAATTTGTTTCATTTTA